>JAHZNP010000670.1:0-42134 GCA_020615345.1 Triops cancriformis
GTGTCCTGGCTATCAAATGAGGTATTGTACGCTTGAAGAACACTAAAAATAAGACCAAACAACCACGAAAACTGGAGGCACCTCCGACTGTTTGAAACGAGATACCGGGGATACAATTTGAACTTGGGTGTAGTGCGATTTAACCGTGTGTTTTGCCATAAGAAAACTAGTCGATTGCACTTTTTAAAAATATACACATTAAACTTAAAATATCTAAACGAAAACTTACAGTTATACTCCCTCTTAATATAGGAATCATCCTAGCTCCAGTTAGTCCAAGGAAACGCACGATTTTGTCAAAATGATTATTAAAAACAAAAAAGGGCAACGTTTCAGGTGCGCGGCTTAACTCGAGCTGTCAGCTGTGAGCTGCATGCGTGTGCGCAGCGTTGCCAACAGCATGTTTTCTCTGTAGTAAAAATGGCTCTGTTCGAAGCGTACTAAAGCATCACTTTGGAGTGTAAAATCTCGTACAAAATCAGGACATCGATTGTAAAACAAACCTTTGGAGGGGTGATTCCCTAACTTGTCAGCTACATAAAAGTAATTTTTACTTTATTTTTAGATACATATTATGAGTGGTACAACGAAATGAATAGGACCCCTTTCTCACAAGAAGTGCCTAAAATTTAGTTTTTATTTATTTTTCAAAAACGGTTTAACATTTTTCGGCAAAAATTTCCCCATGTGAGCTTCGTCGTATTCACTAAGTGTGCAATTTTTTCCAGAACCAAAACTTTCGTAGTTCATTAGTAATGATTTTTGTACGGTTTGTCCTACGTATGAACTGTCCCATCCCTCCTCAACATGTGAAACTACCAACAGTTGGGCTTGTCTCTACATGATCTAGAGTAGGGAAGCCCATCCTAAATTTGACATTAAAAACTCAAAACAGCTTGGAATACTGTCAGTTGGGGCTACTCTGGACAAAAAAACTGCGCGTTCTTCGTGTTTTTTTTCTGTCTCGCCGACTTCTTGAGCAAAAAGTCAACCACAAGTTTTTTCTTTTAGAAACCGTGCAGAATCCAATAAGCTACTTGTTTTTACTTTCGTTGTGGTCTATGTGAGTACATTATTTTCCAAATCCGCGTTCGAAGTCACTCCTTACAGTTACAATTTCGGGCGCGAAAAAAATTGCAGGACAACATTTAAAGAAACAACAATTTTTAATAAACCTCCTTAGCTTTTTAACGTGGATCAGGCGAACATGTTTGATCGTGTTCTTTAAACAAAATGACCTCAGTTATTTTAGTAAAAAAATTGAATGATAAGGGATTATCATTTCAATGCAGCAGTTTAACGAAAATTGGAATGCAGTAGAAAATCTGCCATTTATGAAAGTGATTGTGCATACTTGGTCTTGAATCATTTAGCGTAATTTTATTACATATGATACAACAGAAAGTACACACACATTTGCGTGATCCTTATAGCTAAGGAGATTTGTTTCGCAGAAGGCACCTTTCAGCATGATAAAGCTGTCCGTCGCCTGAAACCCCTGCAGTTTTCCGAGACTCCTGTTGTTCCTACCTTCCGCCAGACAGCAATACATACCTAAGTACTGAGCCTTTATTTATTTACTCCAGTAGAAGGCATCTTTAAATAGCCTCTTGTGAATAGTAACAGCACATCAACGTTGGTAAATGGTGGTTATTATTTTACCGTTTTCCAGAATTTTCCGGATTCACAGGTAAATCATCCCGTAACCAAACTACAAGCTTTACAATCCAGCCATTTATTTAATAAATAAAACCTCTTCAAATTTCAAAATCGACGAAAACCCGCCAAGCCCACGACAGCCACCTACCCACAATTACCACTACTAACCTTCGGTTGTCACAGCTTATTCGACAGTTAAACCTGTCGTCTTGTTTGAAGAAAGTATACATACCTACACCCAAACTCCCGTTATTTTTACAACCGTAAGCAACGCAATAGTTCTGGTTACGTTTATTTGCCGTTTGTGGCAGCTCACTTGCCATTTTTCCGCACTAAAATTATCAAAACACGAGAAGATTCACACAGCAGCACTGTATAAGCATAGCGCCATGCGCCGCTACTGACTCCAATGACGTCACGGTTCTCGTGGCGGGAAAATGCCAAAACTTTGTAATGAAATAACTCCGGAACGACTGGTCAGAAAAAATCAAAACAAAATTCCTTTTTCTTAGAAAAATGTGTATTATAATAATCCATCAAAAACTCTATATGCGTTTTTGGTGTCCATTGCCCTTTAAAGTTCTCCAAAACCTCAACAGAAAAGAAAACACATAAATCGCAATGTGAAATGGCCACCTCACGTCTCTCTCAACGTCATCACTACGCTTCAAAAATAGTTGCCCTAGAAGCCCTCTTGTCCACCATCGCTTAAACCAGACTGCCGCACAAACTAGTCATAATTTCAGCAACAGTTTCCGCTAATCAGCTTTATGTTGCCCCTTCTAGGAAAAGTTACAGTATGCAATACTCACATAATGAGTTCCCATCTGAAATTACTAATTCTTTCATTACCTAACAAATACTTACAAAATGTATATGTGGAAAAAAAACACCGGGGAAAGAGGTACAATACGCGCGGGCATGTCCAGGCAGTGTTTAAAGCGTTTTTCCTCGCATACTGTTCGGCTATAGCATAACCCCGTGGAACGAGTTTTGTACTTGCCTGGACATGTACGTGCGATGTAAGCGCGCTGTCCCCTGTCAGTATTTTTGCTCACTACTATAGAGTAGCCTACTCGTAAAAAAACGACCCAAACAAATCGTCGTATTGCTAACAGCCCAAGCCACTTTGAGGAAGCCTTGTTGCGGGTCAAAAGCGTTCGAGACGGAAAAGAGGGACGCCGCTCGCGCAACTACCGGGCCGTTAGGCACCCGACGGTTTGTTTGGGTCGTTTTTTTACGAGTACGGTACAACACATAACCAACAGTGAAATTTTCTGTTGCGAAAGCCTTGCTGCAAGGTCAGGGAATATTCGAAAAAGGAAGGAGGGGAACACGGCTCGCTCGACTTGCGATGGGTCCACTCCGTAGAAGCTGGATGAGAGGGCTTTACCGTAAAATATAATTAAACTTAGAAGATACAAGGTAATAGGCTACACGCCGCTGGAGTACAGCGGCAGCCCAGCAGTGTTCTCAGATGCAGTTCTCGTAGACTCACAGCTCCTGCGATGGGGACGCAGGACAAAACATTTTTACCCCAAGTGCTGCGTAACATTTGAGACTGCACGCTTTTAAGGAGAAATATATCTCCATACTGATGGCATAAAATTCTCGCTAGGCAATTTGTAACGTTGTTTAGTGCAGCTTAACTTTAGCTGTGGGTACAATAGAAAAAGGATTTTTAAAAATATGATCAGCGCAACGTGTTTATATTAAATGTCATTGAACTCGAAGAAGCACTTGTTTTTCTCTTAGCCTTTACCATACTGCGCATTTGTAAAAACAACGGCTTCTGATATTGTCTTTGTAAGATAACAAATTAGAGTTTCCTTCGCTGCAATTGATTTTTCATTTATATTATTTACGTTTGTTTTTTATTACCGCTGAACGTTTCGCCTGTTTTCCAATGTTGACAAGTATTAAAAAATTTCATGTCATAGCTTCTTGTTGTACAATTTTTTTTTGCAACACCGACGGAAATGAGGAAATGCCCATAAATGCTACACAAAGCTATTAAAGAAAAAAATCGCTACCCTTAATCCGTACTTGTAGTTTTTTTTATAATCCCTCCTTTAGCGACAAGTGCGAATTAACTTCACATTGCCAGTCTTTTACGGGTTACTTTTACTGTTAGCAGGTTAGTGTTTGGTCCATTTCCAGCATTAGGTGTACTACAAGGCCATTAATTACTTCCAGCCTTATTACGTTGTCACGCCAGCTGCCGTAAAAGAAAACATTGACGGCCTTTGCTTTCTCTGCCAACGATTGTAAATGCAGCACGGTTCTGCACTTTAGCTGTTAATGAGTCCGTAGAACAAAGTCTTGAGACCACACAATCCCTGTCCGTTTGCTCCCTTTTCCATTCACCGCCAAGTCGTTCTTGTTCATGTAAGGAAGTAAACTTTCTAAGGAGGGAAAAAGACCAAGAATTGCACGAAAAAGGGAGGACGAACTCACTATGTGCAAGTAATCTAGTATTCCGGGTGTTACGTACGTTGTGCGTACGGAGGAGGGGGAGTGCAACATCCACGGGCCCCATATGTGTGGAGGGTTACACATGGTCCATACATCTTACAAGCATGGAAGTCTACGGAGTTAGGGGGATTTCTGGAGTGGGGAAAAAAGCTTAATTTAACGAAGTAATAGAAACGATCGTTTCCGAGCAAAGGCTTCAGTACGCTGCACCTTAAGCTTTCCACGATATTGGCCACCCCGGCCTACCGTTTCAAAGTATAATGAATTGGGGCGTCGCGTTGATTTTGAACGCCGTCTCTTTCTTAGCACTCGTTGTCAAGGGAGGGTGACTTGATTGGATTTGCTATATATTGTATGCCTTCCATGCGTCTAACCCACAGTGTTATATAGGCAAGTGTGTGGTATGTCAGCTTATTGTTTCCGCATATTTACTTATACGCTCTTACATCCTCCTAATATGTCTTGCCTATTAAGCGGAGTTAGGACCTTCGAGCTCGTTGTTTGGGGGGTTTGTACTTTCCGGTCAGGTCCTCTACAGTTAAATCAGTTCTTCCATCAGTGTTAAGTCCGATGGACAAATCTTCTCTTTAGAGCACCGCCCAGTCTCGGATGACATTTACATTCTTTTTCTGGGTATTATGCATCGATAGAAGGTGTCAGGAAATGGAATTTGGGTGACATGGCTAATATGAGAGTTTTCGGCTAAGAGGGTAGTGGTAGGGGCGCTTTTATAGAACGAACGGACAACAAAGGTCGCTTGATTCAATTTGCGCGGTTTAGGGGGAGTAAACCTGTGATAGAAAAAATTTATGGGTATTGGATTTCAGTAGGGTTGTGGTACGTTTATTAAAAAGAGTACAGGGTGTATGTGTGTGTCTGTGTGTAACGTGAGAACGTAACGTCATCCCTGCACCAGCTTTTTATTGCATAGATGCGCTTTTGGAAAGCGTGATATTGCTAGCTATCTTATAATACTTCATATCGCGAGTGAAATTTGTATTAATATTGGAAATGCTCCTAAACGTGAACATTTGATATCCTTGCCTTTAATTAGCTAATGGTATCTCAACCCCCCCCCCCCCACCTCCCCTCGGCTTCCGTGGTATCCATTGATTGATTACTCACCACATTGACTGAGGCATTCAGTATCTCTTACATTCACTTAAAACCTCCTATCGGTATAGCTCTTACATACCTAAAATGACAGTTAAATTAGTCTTTTAAAATTGGGATGAACTCATGTTCTTTGTCCATTTTCTTAAAGAAGAAACGTACGCTAGACAGAATGTTAATAAAGTAAACCTTAATGCTCAGTTCTTGGAGATTCTGGAACGTATTTTTGTAGCGGACAATCAACACGATTATAGAAAAAGTTTACAAAACTACGAAACCATTTTCATTTTTAAGCTGCTAATCTTTTATTTATACTGCTTGTGTAAGATGTCACTTATTTTCCCTCCTTTCTTCCCCCCTTCATCTTCTTTACGCGGAAAAAAGAGATAAAAATGTCCTTAAGAGATTACACAACCCAAGAAAATTTTTCTTTCTTTCTGGAAGTGTAAGCTTGTGTCTTTTAGTAATACTCTTTTATGGACCACAACAAACGTAATGGGTTGTAATGACTTGTGTCGCAAAGGTACATCTCTACCCTCTCTTTGATCATTTCCCCATGGGAGACTATCTGACAAGTTATGATCGACAGAAAAGCCTTACCGTCGCCAAATATCTATTGTTTACTCCCAAGACACGATGGGAAATTTTAAGACCCATAAAGAACTCCTATTCATGCCATCATTTCTTTCTATTGTACTGACACCAAAAGAACGCAAACAACTTGATACTTACACAGACTATGGTTTGTTTGGGGGCAGTACAGTAAGAACACCGAATATGGCCGTAAAGCCCAGCATGGCAATACTACCTGATCTAAGGACAGAAACTGTCAAAACGGCCAAACGGTGGCTGTGCTACAAATGTCCACAAGTATTGCGGAGTAAAAAACACGATGTTCCTTGCAGTTGTTTACAAGTTATAGGCAATCACATTTTTGGGTAGTAAACCTTGATTCGCAGGATTTTTTTTAGATTCTTCTAGTCTTCAGGACATTCGCTAATCCTCAGAAGTCCTTTTCTGTGCTGCTTCGCTCGTTTGTAAGGAAAAATTTGCTTCTATGTTCCTTTGCTAAAGCTGCTTTTATGATTTTTTATGCTGTACAAATCTGACCGAAAAATAGGCCCTGCAATGCTATGTAGAAATGGTCTACATTTAACGTGTGTATATATGAATAAGGGCAGATAAAGCTTACCAGAAACAATTAATTGCCAAATTGTCATTTGAAATATTTTGAGTACCTTTTATAATCAAAGCAAGCTTGTGTGTTGCAAACTGCAAACAATTTTCTCCTCAATTTTATGTGATTCTACAATCGGCCCTAATAGGGGCTATTTTTTAATCGGTTATGAACGTCTCACCGAAAGTTGTCGAAGTTTTAAAATTTTTGTAGAACACTGCCAAATAAGTTACAGATTACGATAGAGCGGTGCAGATAAGGAGTTCGTACTGAGTTGAAGATGCGTAATCAACCGTCTACGAAGATGTTAATTATTATCTAAATAAAAATTCATAATTATTAAAAACTAATAGTAACCATACAAACTGTTTCAAGTAAAAGATATTTTGGTTTTTATGGGTCGGTTAAATTTTGTAAGCTTCATTTCTTATGAGAAAATTCTAGGGGCGTATTAGGATAGGCGCTTTTGGGTAGACGAGCATTTTTGGGAAACTAAATTGTTTTTCTTCAAGTAGGCCATAAAATAGTTGCATTCCCCCTCCCACTTCATTAAGTTTCCCCAAGTTGCACCCCTGAAAACGAAACTTTGGGAAATATATCAAGAGTAACATACATGTAAGAAAGTTGGCTGGGGTTCTTAATTCCCAACTTTGTTAGTGTCGAGCCTGGCATTTTTCTTTTCAATTAAAAATTGGCCCCTTAAATAGCTCTTGGATTGGTGTGTTGTCGTGTGCATGTTTTCCATTCCCCTTTACGAAAAGAAAAACTATTAATACTTGCTTCTTGTGGTAGAGACCCAGCCGAAGGGTGAGCAGAAAACTAACCTGAACTTGAAAGGATTCTGCTGGTTATCATGGCACAGCATCAAGAGGCGGGTCTGGGGTTTTGACTTTTGACGCGTTTTATATTCTATGACCTGGTGTTTTAAGAAGAACCCTGTTCGTCAATATTGCTCCAAAATGAGCCACCGCTCTCCCCCTACAGCCACTCATCATAGATTTACGAGGGGTAATGATGGTATTTGCCTTAGAAGTTAACAGGTGCCTTTAGCCTAATGTTGGCTTCCATGCACAATTTTTAATACAAATATTAATTTCTTAGCTTTTCGCTCCTGCAACCTTTTTGCCCAGTAAAAGGTCCCCCCCTCTCCCTCCCTACCACCCGACTGATTTCTCACGCTAGTGAATAGTGTGAATTAGAAAAAGACCGACAAGTGCTGCTTGCTGCTGCCGTAACCGTGTCTATACGGTTTGCCCTTCCACTGCCGTTCTCGTTGACCTAACAATGCCGGACGCTCATAACATGTCACATAAATTGCAACCTAGAATGCATTAAGAGCCACGTGCTCACACAACCCAGGGGTTATACAAGAGTAGTTAAGACCAAGGAGACCAATATCCCCCCCCCCCCTGCAATATCGGTAAGCGCCGTGGTTGAGCCAATTGTCACTTGGGGGGGCTGAAGCCCAACTTTGCAAGCGTGTCCAAGCATGCAGGTCGCAACTTAGGAGAGATTCATTATTGGAAAGTTCCTGCGGAAATGTAAAGCAGTTATACCAACTTGACATTAAGCCTATATAGTAGAAGGGATGAGAGGTGGATTTTGAGGACTAAGCGAGGGTGGTTCCAGTGAAAAGCTGCCGGTTTTTAATCCTTTCAAAAGCCTTTTCTATTAAGTTTGCCTCATAAGCGCCAACATGTATGCCCAGTGACAGAAATATATCCTGACGTTTTGGAGGAGGAAAGGGGAACGAGGGGATAGTTTGAGAAAGTCCGGTCAGCTTTGTTATTATAGCAGCACGCTTTCGGCTTGGATCCAGCAGCTGCTAACGTTCCCACGTGTTGCACTCGCTACGCTCGCTAGTGTGTCATTCTCTTTGGCCCCAAAGCGCTTCGATTTCCGAAATGATGCGTGAAAAAGCTACTGGAGAGCCGTAGATGATGGGTAGAGAGTCCGAATCGGAATTACCAATGGAACTTTTTGAGCCCAAAGAAATCGTTTGGAAATTCTAGGAGCTCCCTATTACGTGGACAAAAAGCAGGAAAAAAATGTTTCGGAATGAAAAGAGGCCCCGCAGTGGACTATTAGCTTTAATTTGGGGACAGTTTTGTACGTCAAGAAGACCCTGGTTGGTTCGATCTTTGGCAGGTTTTCTGTGAAATAATTTTTTTATGGTGCATTTACTTACTTTACAGTGGGAAAAGGGGGCGCAGAAGTAGGATAGCAAGGCTTTTATCGTGGGACAGTGCACTAAAGCTGTCATTGCAGCTGTCCTCGTCTGAATCGCTGGCTATTGTGATGTGTCTCATAGCGTGGATAAAATTCGACAGAGACGGGGGTGTCTGTTGCTCTGATTCAAAAGAGAGCCCAAGGGTGTGGTGTATGGCCCAGCGGCTAACACAGTCAACAGTTTTCACTAGCAGTCAAGATTGCCTCGATCAGCTATTGTTACGTTCGGGGGGTCCTCTTTTCATAGCAAATCGGCTCAAAGTGACGGTCCAGGTGCTTTTCCTTAAAGGCCCAGTCCTTAGATGGGATAATAGAAAGCATTTACAAGTACCGTATTTCACTTTTGTATCGAGTAGCCCGGTCGTCGGTCATTCCTTCAAAGCAGTTCGTTTCGTCGGTTTTCCTTAGACTAATTTGTTTGAAAAATACAGCTTTATTTTTAAGGTATACCGACAAGTGCACTTAAGCTCGGAAAGGCTAAGGATATGGATAGTCGCGGCTTTTGCGAGTGACAAGAAACACTTTATTTGGCTATGGCGCGCTTTTTGAATTATGATTCTCCAAGTCATTAATCATGCTAGGATGTTAAAAGGTGTTGGCTGCGGGTTACTTAGGCTAGCGAGCAAGAAACTTGGGGAACATGGCAAGCCAAATATAATTATGGGACGAAGGGAATTTTTGACATGCAGAAGGTTCCGGTCGGCTTTCGTGGCTATGAGCTTGTTATGAAGTCAGTTTTGCTCTTGTGCTGTGATAACGCTGAGATGGATGGCCTGTCTTTTTGGTATTAAGCATTCCTGCACTTTTTTGTCGGAAGTTTTTGTTTTACGTCGCAGGAGCAGCACACAAGAGCAGACGGAACTTATTTGTATTAGTAAAAGTTGGCTGTGGGGTCCGGGTGAAGGTTTTCGGCGGTTCAGGGAAGGAATGGAGAGACGGTTTTTCTGGTAAGTACGTGCTGGTATACCAGGGCGTTCAGAGTTTAGGTCCTCTCAAATAACCTCATTGGGCCGATCGTTCATCATCATTGTGTGACAGCTTGGAATAGAGATTGTCACTCCTTTAAGCCGTCGCAAAAATGCCCACCCTTGGTGGGTGACCCTATATCCTTCTCTCTTTTACATTTCGTGTAAGCGTCAACGTGGAACAAATGGTTGTCTTTTTCATTTCTCTGTTTCCTCAGCCCATTGCTTCATTGTGTGCTTCTGCTCAGTGGCGGTGATTTGGTTCACGAATGTATGGGGGAGGCGATTCATGTAAGGTGGTAGCCCTGAGCCTTCTTCTATTGTAGTTTTTACTTCTGGTGACTGACTTTTTAGAAAAGATCTTTACATCAGCTAGGCCATAGGGTTGGTTGCCTTCCCAACTCCCTCACCCTGGTGCCCATTTATTACTGCCAGTGCTTGTGATGTGCACTTAGCTGCTAGGAAAGTACTAGTACCAAATTGAAATCATAGCTCTTCTTTTTTTGGTAAGAAAATTAAATAGTTTGTTTGTAACAAATTAATGTAAAAAGTTGAAAGGAAACTTATGTTTTGGCTAGGAAAGGCACATGTATACCTCTACACTTTTCTTGAGAAAAAGGAAGAAAATTCAATTTGCTTGCCTACAGTGCAAAGAATCAGATAGGAAGACTTGTTTGGCCTCGGGAAAGGTATCAGAATAGAAGCAAGTTTCATAGTCTGAAATGTTTGAATGGGAAAAAATGCTAGGTATGAATCGCGAGGAGGCCGGATTACATCAGCTTCCGCAGGCAAGCGAACTCGGAGATTCTTCTCTGCATGACAAATGTAGTCTGATACGTGGAGGAGCCATATGGAAGCTGTTTCATTCATGGATATAGCGTGGACTCGCACTCGGGCGCTATGAGGCAGCCAGGCACATGGTGTGTCGTGTGGGCCAGAGAGCAGCAAAACTTCTAACGGAAGGCTTCTGGCTCCGAGTTCCGCAACTATAATAGTACGCGTCGCGATAAAAGCCTCGCGAGTCTGGAATGTGGAAAGTTCTGCTTCTACTTGGCTGCAGATAGAGAGAGAGCACCCATTCACGATCCCCAAATTACGCGTATAAAGCTTCCCCTTGCCAACTTAGTGGGCACCAAAGGCAGGAATTTAATTCAGGAATGTCGAGCACCAAAAATCATCCCCAAAACAATAGCTTGCGGCGATATAAGTTGAGTTCATGCTACGCTGGAAATTCAAGAAAAGGGAGCAATTTCCCGTGGGATATTTGTTATACTTTGAGAGTAGCTGGGCTTAATGCGCCCCAGTATGGGTATACACGGGCCAAAGATAAGATGAACGTTGGAAAGAGAACACTACAAAGCTGAATGTGGGGGAGTACTGAGCATTGTTGTCGGCGGCCAGGAAGAAAAAGGGGAAAAAGAAGCTGTGGAGCTGGCATGTGGAATATGTGTCACATTACGCACAAGGAATGGAGCTTTAATGTAGGTTGCTCCGGAAGTGCCATTCATGTGACTCACGTGCACACTAAAAGTCTTGCGGTATTTACTTAGCAGAAACTTGATACGGCTAGCCAAATTCAGAACTTTTGAATTTAATACCGGAAGTTCCGGTAGTCTTTTAATAGTTTATTGAAGAGTCCGCTGAAAAGATCTCTTAGGACAAATTTTACTTGTTCTTTTGTGCTTTACGAATAAGAAGCATTAAATGGGATGTAAGCATATAAAACTAACAAAGTTTTAAATGTAAGCATAATCCCTATGGGCTATTAAATATGGCGCTAGATAGTGTTGTATCGCTACATTCGCTCCAGTAATCCAGCTGAGGTGGATATTGAATTAGGTTGCAAATTTAGAAAAGCTATAGTCTACTATCTTTATTATAGGTTTGCGTTGTGTAAGATACTTTGGGATTAGTGAACAACCTTTTTATGGAATGTTGTGTCCTCTCTTTTATGACCTTGTATATTAAACCCTTCCTGGATTCTCTTTAGGCCATTTGGTCACAATTTGACCTCTGTTGTTATTATGTACAATACATAAAAACACTTGGTAAATAGAGTCAGTCTGAGTTGAACCAACATTCGGTATTCACTAGTTTTTACACAAATAAACTGCGGCTAATGCAGTTGCTCCAACATTCGGTATTCACTAGTTTTTACACAAATAAACTGCGGCTAATGCAGTTGCTCCGTCAAGTTTTCTTCGGTGATAATGTAGTGTATTTCTTACATTTGTAACCTGAACGCAAAAATATTCGAAATAAGATCTGATAACGCTTTGTAGCCTCACACGCTGTGCTTAATTAACGGTAGATATTTCCGATTTCTTAAAATAAGTTTATTGTCCTAGCGGAAAGATAAACGCAAATGAGTACATACTCGTTTTCAGGTTTCAGAGGCCAATGAGGATATGCAATATTTCAGGTTTCAGGTTTCAGGTTTCAGAGGCCAATTAGGATATGCAATATTTCAGATACACCGAAACATTTTACCCTCTCCTATGAGATTCGTTTTTACTAAGAGTTTGTCCGGAGCGGTGAAAGAATCGGTCGGATTGTTAGAAGGTAGCCGAGGTAGAATCCCAGAAGGTATTTTTGTGCCAAATACGGTGTTCCCTATCTCATTTGAATAACGGCATTTTGTGGGCCTTTTAATTCCGTCTTCACCGTAATCGCATTCAATCTCGATATCCATCAACATCAAGTAGCCGAAATGGACTACAGAAAAGGTGTATTTCTCGCAGCATTCTTGACGACCCCACGCAACACGCTGTTGAACCTAAATTTAGTGGCATAAGAGGGTGAAGAAGAGTTGGAGAAGACACTTCGGGTACGTGGGCTGATTACTAATGAGCTCATTAAAGGAAGGGCCCTTTTTCTTATTGCTAAACAACTGGACGTGTAAAACTGTTATATCCGACGTTAAGAGATATGAGCCGAGCAATCCCAACAACACTGTCAGGATTCGTGCATAAAATTTTTTTGGGGAAAAGAAGGTTCCGAAAGTTCCAAGAGAAAATCCGAGGTTCCCTTTGGGGTGAGGGCAAGTCCTTGGATAAATTATTGAGTTATTAAATCTCATCAGGTATGCAAAAAGAGATGAGATAACCCGCAAGAAATGCGAGAGATACGGGATGAGCTTGCTTTTGGTAGGAAAACTCGAACAAGTCCATAACTCTGTTTTATAGCTTTTTATCAACACATTTTATTTATTGACCCGAGTTGTACATGCCAAGGGAGTTGGGAGCCATTTCAGGATTCGCACACACCGTTTTTGTTTTCCCCAGCGAAAAAGAAAAAGTAAGAAAATATGTTTCACAGGGTCGAAACATTCAAAAAGGGGAGCTGGGTTGGAAGAGCATGGAAGGACTACAGCAGCGAAAGAGCTCTGGGAAGGAGTTTTCATAATAAATTATACAAAATGGGCGATGTTGATCGTTTTCTGGGAGACATTCTGCCAAGAAAAATCCGGCTTTATACACACATGCACACAGACACGGAGGAAAAAATGCTTCTTCACCTCGCACCAACGTTTCTCTTCACATTACATATTTATAAGGATACTCAAGAAAGATACAGACTATCATGGATCTCCAAAATGAGTGAAAAAGGGGTACTTTCGACATTTACACTTGTCCAAAGAATATACATAATTCTATTATGCGACAATGCTTCCGTCGATGTAATATATAACTCTTATGTACTGATATGCATTTAATACTGGGGCCCGTGACAATCCTCTTCTAGTCACACCGAGGGGATGAAGTTGTTAGGTAAACCTCATCTAGCCTATAAAAAATCCCTCTCGAATTTCACCAAGGTATCGTCGGGTTAAAGCCTGCATTCTTTCTATGCAGGAACAGATAAATTTCCGAAAACTTGGGTCGCTCACTAGGCTCTTGCTGCCAACACTCGGCCATGAGGTGGTAGAGTTCAGGTGGGCAGGAAGTGGGTCGAGGGAGCAATTCCAAAGGCGGCGTGACTGGAGATGAATTCATAGGATGGGACTCGGGATGTTGCCGGCTGTAGTGTTGGATAGTAGCGGCCAGTAACTGAGTTTCAGACAACCCAGGCCAAGGTTTCTCTTGACCCAAAGTTAAAATTTCCCACAAAGTAACACCAAAACTCCACACATCACTCTGGGGGCTCCATTCCTCCTAGACATTTGTCAGGTTTAATGTCAAATTCGTATACACAGAGAAAACGGACCTGACTCGTCCAATTTTTATCGTTATAAAAGGAAAATGAAATGGCCAATGAAAGCAGGAGTTAGGGGGAAGTATACTTCTGAATTCAGACTTACCCACAGCAACGCCTCGGGGGCCATCCAACGTACGGGCACCGATCCGCGTCCTTCGATGGCGAAGTAATCTCGCGCGTATTGAGGCTTGAATATGGCAAAGTCAGCTAGTTTGGTTGTCAAGTTTTTGCCTACCAAGCAATTCCTGTTTTTCCACCCATGCCCAAGTCAAAGGGAAAAAAAGTCAATAATCTGATGATCCAACCCGTCATCCATCTTTTTGTGGATCTGATTTGTAGAAGTTGCTTCAGAGGAAAACAAGTTTTGGCTCTTACCTGGCTGCCAGATCACGATGAATGAAGCCCAACGATTCCAAGTATTTCATTCCTGAAGCTACTTGTGTCGCCATGTAGAGTAGCCCGCCAAAACTAAACCCCGATTTCAATCAAAGAGACGAACACGAAAAAGGTGAACACAACGAGATCACGGGCATTAAGGGAAATTTTCCAAGGTAATACCTAATAGTCTTGGCGTTTGCATCACTCTCAGCGCCGAGTCGCATTAGTCTCAAGAACTGGGGCATATGACCGTAGTCGAGATATTCCGTGAGTACAGCTATCGTTTCTTCAGCTTGCATGACTGCCACAACTTTAGCAATGGCCGGATCTCTCAAGACGGCTAGCTTGTGAATGTCACGCAGAAACGCTTCTCTGTGTGCGGGAGCGACGACAAAGAAAAGAAAAGAGTTCCCGGGAAAAGCAAGAAAAACACATTAGTCGTAAGAAAAATCGCCTCGCGTCACATGTGTTGGGACTCATTTTGAAACATACATGCAAACATCTATCAGAGAGAGCGAGAGAGAGAGAGAGAGAGAAAAATGGAGCAAGAAGATCTCATCTGGGAGGGGCAAAAGATCGATAGAACGTTGCAGCATACCTGATTTCCACGTTGCCTTTGACGGCGCGAGCAACAACATGTTTGCGATTCAAAGTGGCTTGGTTCCCGCCAAATTCAGCCAGGTCGGCTTCGCACAAGTGCAGCTGTAATTGAGTGCAAAAGAGAACTCGTTAAAATGCTTGCGAATGGGCTACGGGGGCGTGCACCACAGAAGCAGTAGGTCAAGTAGTCAAGAAAGGAAAAGTGATTGATTTTTTTTCTCTCTTTCTTATCTTGTTGAAAGTTCATCAACATTCTCTTGGGGGTCTTGCGGTTCAACCAGAAAGGTAAGTTGGAAAAGAGTGGTGGAACACTGAAAAACAAAACTCAAAGTTGAAGGGGAACTGGTGTAGCTTACCGTTCCAAATTGTCCTTCGCCCAATTTTTCGAGGACTTTCAGCTGATGTTTGCTCAGGTCGGGCAAAGAAAGGGCGTCGTCAATAGGCGTCGAAGCTGGAAATGCATAGGTAGAAAAACGAGCCGGAAACGAAGTGGAGTTGCAGCAGGTTTCCGCACCGGCACCGGTTCCTGTAAGGTTTCCATTGATGTTGGTGGATAATAGGGCTGTTCTCGGGTTGTGGGAAGGATGCTTTGAGGCAGCTTGCTCGGAATCCACGTCAGAATCTTCTTCAAATAAGGGTTTCAGTAGCAGTCGCTCGTTTCGCTGTAGAGGAATATCGACATCGCGCCGAAAAAGCCACATGTTACGCGGGAAGGAAATAAAAGCGAAAGACATGCATTTTCATTAGGCCAGGTTTTTTTAGGCGTAACAATTTTCAATAAAAGGGAGGGAAAAAAACAGGCCAAGTAAAAAGGTAAGAAACCTACGTGGATAATATCCGTAGTGGCGTAATAACTTTCCGTTGGTCTACTGGGAGGACTGCAGAAGGATGTCACGGCTTGATTAGAATCGGTGGTTGCGGCTGAAGTGCTCGACGGCCACAGAGGTAAAGTAGCTTTCTTCATGGTGGAATTCGGGGTAGTGCTCAACGGAGCAGGCGGTACAGGACCGGACAAAACGACCGGCGAAGCCAATGCCGTCGAGTTCTTCACATTGTAACACGACTGCTGCTGTTGCATCAGGTCATTATGGTACACTCCGTTTGATTTCAGTCCTGAACGCGACCACCCGGGCAAGAGGAAAATTTTAGAAAAAGGAAACAGAAGTATGGGAAATTCCTAGACTCCTTTCTCCTACTCTATAACTGGCCTTCACTTCTCTCACTATTTGGTTCATTCATAAATGTGTGCTTGTACCTCATCCTAGTTCCGGTCTTTTAACACTTTGTTCCGAGACTGCGCCGCGATTCGTTCGTCTTCCTCCTCGAGGTTCACCTTCTAAGCGTGCGCACTTTTTCATGGCCCTCGGATTTCATTGTTACCAAGTGTCATTCTCTAGCAAATTGCGCAATTGGTTTCCCGGAGAATACAATACTTAAATTCTAGTCTATAATATGCTAGCTTGGACAAGTATCCGAATTAAATCAATCCCTCTAACCGGTATCCCAATCACAGAGCAGGCAATGGTAGACTTTCTAGAATATTCACCAGAACGAGTAGACTTCGTTAACCCCGGTGGCCAGTGGCGTAACCAGGATTTCATTTCGGGGTTTGGGAGTTTCGGGGGGGGGGGGGGGGTTAATATGCAATTTTTTTGGACACTTGGTCATTCTCCTATCTTCCCCATTATAAAATCAAAATTTCGGGGGGAGGGGGGGGGGGTCGAACCCCCCCCCCTAAATACGCCCCTGCCGGTGGCACAGCTTGCTTTTCGCAAGCAATGTATTTTATGTCGTTTTCATTCATCCTTCAACCTTTACGTATGGGTATTACTACAGCTTGTCTCATTAGGGTCTCATAAAAGCTGTTAAAATACAATTGTCCCAACTAGAAATGCAGGTCACCTCCTATTACCTAGTACTACACCGTACTCGAGTTTACTAGCATACTCTTCACGCTTAGGCTTTTTATCTAGTTATGTCAACCATGCGACTTGTCAATCCCCCTCGCCATACTCTAGTCCCGACTGGTTGACGAAATCACAGTTGGACTGTAAGGTGAAGGGTCCCGAAAGGGGGACAATAACAAGAAATGCAAGGCAACTTTGTAGAAATCCAGAAACGTATATCCACTCGACATCATAATTCCCGAGCAGCTGTGCGAATGTATATAAAACTGACCTTTGGGTGTTAAGATGAGAGGTTCTTTTGGGATGAGGCAGCCGTACTCGGGGTCCACGAACGCGCCACGCGGGCCTTTACAACCTTTGATATGTTGATAAGGTTCGTGATACAATGAAGTGTCGGAATCGGATTCCGTGGCCGCTGTCGTTGACACGGGTCCGTAAATGTCAACCGATCGCACGGGGGCGACGCCGTTCCCCCTTGCCGACAATTTCAGTTGCTTCAGACTCAGGGCCAAGCGCTTCTCGGCGGGAACGACGGGCAGAACCCCAGGTAACAAGCCGCTAGGTAAGGAACACGAAACTTGTTTCTTGGGCTGGCGCTTACGCTTTCGGATCAACCATAACAAAGCTGAACCCAAGAGCACGATGACCATGGCGATGACTCCCGTAATTAGACCGATGTAGGCTTGCTGCGGGTCAGGCAAGGCTAAGGAAAGAAAAACACAAACTTGCTTTTTATTTCCAGACAGTATTTTTTTTTTGCAAATATCTAGCAGCAACAGTGGTCTTGAGCAAGGCAGAATTCCACAGTTTACTGGGTTAAAAGTGCTATTTTTGGTTTGTTCTGAGAAGCAGCGAAGACGCTCGCCTATCGCTCTAAAAGTTGCTATTGCATTATGTATTTTCACTGAGAAAAAAGCGAATAAGAAAATATATAGGTCCGCGGTAGGAAGGCAAAACAAG
Source organism: Triops cancriformis (assembly GCA_020615345.1). NCBI lineage: Eukaryota > Metazoa > Arthropoda > Branchiopoda > Notostraca > Triopsidae > Triops > Triops cancriformis. The sequence continues at coordinate 17,661 of JAHZNP010000670.1, forward strand.
CGAGAGTTCGAACTGAAAGTCCGCGAGAAAAGGCTGCGAATACTACTGGAAAGGAGGACTGCAACGAAAGATGAAACCCACCGGAAAAGAAATAAGGAAGGTTCTTGGCCACTTACCTGAGCTGACTTCGGTGATGGGATGGGTTTCTAATCGAATTTCTTCCTCGACATCCTCCGGATCTTCAATCAGCTCGGTCATATTGCCATGAAAATCTTCTACATAAGGAGATAAAAAAAGAACGGTGATTGACTTGCTCGCTCGAGGGACCTTTCCGAGATTTTGTGGGAACGTAAGTCAGGGCTTTTTCTCGCAAGCAAATGAAAGAAGCTTGTCTTACACCGCGATTTACGCTGCACGCGTCAATTCGAGCAGAAATATCTGACAAAAATCGACCCGTTATCAGCCAGCCATAAAAGCCGACGCCAAAGTTTTGAAAAGCGTTATGATGGCAAGAATATTCATGTCAAGTTTGTGCTTGAGCTAAGTTTTCCCCAAGAGGATGTTCGGCGTAATGGGAAAATGCACCGTACAACTTACCGGCCTCAAAGGCAACCTCGCTTATGATGAACGCAGGACCACCGAAGTTGATGACAATCTTCACAAAGCGACCAGCTCGATTCCGGAGCTCGACTGTCACATTATGAACCGCTCTGGAGGGGAAGCCCTGGGCTTCTGTATGCAAATAGTCTCGCTCTGCGTCTCCAGGAACGTAAACGATAGGTTTGGCATGGAAATGGTGACCATTGAGCCCAAAGTAAACTTCTATTGATGTCGGCAGCTGAGAGCACACACAGGATTTTTTAAAATCATTTTCATTTCCTTTTTGCTAAAGTTTAGGTAATGTCTAATTTGCATGCTGTTTGAAGGGTAGATGCACATATTATTCAATAGGAAAAACACGTTTCCCTACCTGGAAACCATGAGTCTCCAATATTGCTGTCTGCAAATGTAACGCTGCGAACGAATTCACGTGGTCAAACTCGAAAGTTAATTCGACGGGCGTTTGGTTCGCGTCTTTCTTCCAACCAACCCAGGCTGGGTCTGTAAAAACACAAAACAAACACGCAGTTGAAGAATTTTGGCGACCATGGAAGCGATCTTAAACTAGCCTCTGGGCTATGTCTATTACCTAGGACACTATGGCTGAAATTGCTAGTATGGAGTTGTGTAGCGTAAACTCCATCTGTCAATTGGCCCAGACCGCCAGTCCACGACGACGTATCCTTAAGACCGTCGTAACGGTCAGCGAATTGCGTGTCGAACCAACTGGCCGAATACGAAATGATACCACCTAGATAGTAGATCCATAAAGAACGAGGACGGCGAAGTTAAGGTAGATTGGGTGTGCATATTTCTTTCTTTTTTAAAAAAAAAAGAAAAATGAAGAAAAGATTGTTGTTACTTTGCCAAGGACAGCCGTAAACTTCCACTCGCATGCAAGTGGTTCTGGGATGATGGCTATATGGCAAAAAGCGCACTTTGGACGCCACAAAAGGTAATTCCAGAGTTTGGGTGATGGCTAGCCACGGATTGGCGTTACCAGGGAGGATCTATTGAAAGTAAACGTCAATGCTTTTGAGCGGCTCTCGTGTAAAGGAAGCGTCCGTCTTCTTGTACCTGTCGACCCTTGGAGTCCTGGTAGGTAATCCAGCGTGACAAACTCGGTCGCCAGTACTCGAGTATGAAGGCTTCGGCGAACTCTTGGCCCTGGCCATTCCCAAAACGACCTTGCGTTTCGGTACCGGTAATCAAGTGCTCAGTTTGTAAGTCGATTTCCAGCCATTCGCGTACATCGTGCTGAATAGCTGGTCGCGGACACCAAGCCCCGCCGCCTTTTTCCACGCGAACTCTGTATAATGGAGACAACTTCAGAACGTGGTAACAGCTTTGCGTGAGGCTTAACTACGCTCTGAGGTGCAATATGACTGCAACTCCCAACAGAACCCACCATACACACTCGCCAGAAAAAGAAAGAAAAAAAGTTTTTGCTCTCCCAATTACATAGAACCTAAACGGGGAGCAGAAATGGTTTTGTCCCAAAACAAATTAAAGGAATAGCTCATGCGAGCTGTCCTGTTTTGCTAACTCCAACTCCACACAGCTGTTGGATTTCTGCACTTACACACACACAAGAAGTTTCCATTTTTGTGTTTGTTGATCTATCCGAAGAATGTCAGGAAAAGATTGTTAAACGTAACGCTCGTTACTTAACTTTATTTCCAAGTTCTTGGAATGTTATTCCTTTCTTTCTTTCGAGCTTTCTTTCAACTCACGTCGAAGTTTTCATATGTAAACGTGCTGATTCCTGCTTCCCGAATTGTCAAGTACGATAAATGGTAAAGGGCTCAAACTTAACTCAACTATTCGTTAGGGGGGCTTTCATGTTAAAAAAAAGAAGCAAAAAAGAAATTTGTAGGATAAACAAGTCGTTTCGGAAGAAAGAATGGAAGCCGAAAACATTTATCGATGGCGTGACGGGCCCAGACCTGGAAATTCTGCGTTCCCGCACCTATCAGGAGCAATTCATCTCGTTATTGTGCGGTGGGAGGCATTGCTATGTGTCCCATAAATCCTGTACACGCAGACAAGAATCTGTCGCTGTGTGTGTGCGTTTTGCTGAGCATCTCGACTTCTGTCTCTTGCCTCTGATATTCGGGAAATTTTTTTCAATCTTTGTTTTAGTAGTGGTGGAGTTGGAGGTTGGGGGGGGGAATTGTAGGCAACAAGAATCCCTATTACAAACAGAACATAAGAAAATGAGACTTCTTAGCCTTGTCGGAATCTGCCATCAAGCCGTCGTCGGAAGATTTACATGCAACGCACACACATAAGCTGTTCCTTCCTTCCTGCAGTAACACAAAGAAAAGTTTGGGTTGGGGGGGGGGGGGCATGTAACATCAAAAGGACGGCAAAAGGCTCCTGGGTTGAAACCACGACAACGATAAGGTTTTGTCAACAGAGCTGAGGTATTTCGGACCTCCCGAGGACATCTTTCTTAGGTCTAGCTTACATCTCCGCTGCGATTTATCTTTGCTCTGTAGAATAGGCTCCCAACGTTCTTTGAAAAAATACCTGGCGTGTTCCGGGCCCACACTCCGGGCATAGGACGACGAAGCGGTGATTGCGGAATCTGTAATAAGGCCAGATTCCATCCCTAGCGCTGACGGAGTTGAGCATGACGCTGGATAGAACATTTCATAAAATTACTCTCCATGCCTTCTACTTATTTTTTTTATTTTATTCTTATTTTTAGGAGTAAACTAGTTTAGCTTACCTGCCATTCGCCATAGCGACAGGACATTAATTAGTATGAAAGGAACCCACATGGTGGAGTGAGACTATTGGCACACACGCTAAGCTGATTATTTCCCACTTTGGGGTTGAGTTCTGGGATTAAGCTGAAGTCAGTGTCGAGTAATCCGCCGCAGACTTCACGATTTGTTTCTTTTTTTGACAGTTTAGTCTTGATTCGATTCCAAGTTCACGTCAGCGTAAAATGTGAAGAACGCACATATCTGTGTCGACTTTCTGGTGGAATTGTTGACAGCAGACAAGGTACAGCTTAAGTTGGTTTTTCACTCGAGATTTGACTTTTCTTCTCAAAGCTCTGGAGTGATAAATAGTGTTGGGGGCTCGTGTCTCGGAAAATGAGATATATGTGATACCACCACCGTTACCCAACTGTCGCTTTTCACACATCTAATCCTGCATCATCTCCTTCACTTGGCTGCGTAACACTTTCTTGAGGGGGTGGGAAGAACAACCACCCCGAGAAATCCTTGAAATAAAAGCTTCAGACTTGGCGTTCTCTTGATCTGCCATGCATAGGCAAAAGCCTTTATCCGCTCCAATAGTATTCCATCACTTTTCTTGCCACTAATTTTAGCGCTCTGGGAGATACGTTTTCATCCGCTGTCCTTTGTTCTCCGTCTCCCGCATTCACCTGTGAAATAGAAAAGAAGAATCAAACCATCGCTCCAAGGCGCGGAGTTATACTCTCATTATGAACATTTTATACCTTTGTCTTCTTTTTTAAGAAAATAAAAGAGACCGAACACTAAAAGGGAAAACATGTGGTAAAACCCGCTTTTTTTACTCTTTTGGTCTTTAATAGTATGACCTCCAGTTAGTTTAGCTAATGAGGTAACTTGTACTCGTCAAACATGATAAGTGCTCAGTCGTGTGTTAGTGGAGGCAGCAGAAAATGAAAAGCATCTTAGAGGTCTCGGCAAAAAATAAATAAATGAGGAAATAGGGAGGAAAGGGTAAGACAAAGCTCCCCTAAAGAGTTTTAGGCCTGCGCGGGACCGCACACGAGAATTTTACGTCTGTAAGACACGTCATCTAACGTGTCTTTTCTTGATGAGTGCGCCAAGCAAGGAAGCGTGGCCTTAAGTGACATCAGATGTCAACCCTCCAGGGGAAGCGTATAATGCTGAGAGGGAGACGGGGACTATACTTGGACCATATCCGTGGTGTCGAGCTTCGTTAGTCCAAATGGGCCTCTTCAGGACCAACTTACAACCGCTAACAAGCACTGACAGCTCTTCGAAACCTCAGAACGCAATGGAAATAAAAAAGCGATAGTTTGATTCTACAGCTGGGGGTAGGGGCTAAAGGGGAAGAACTTCAATAGTACACAAAGAGCTTTAATATGAACCTGGGCCGGTGAAAATCAATGTCTGTCTGCTGTGTGTACATCTTGCGGAGTTAATGAATCTTTCTCGTTCGAAATGAGTTCGGCAAGTCTTCCTAGGTGGCTTATGAGATAAAAGCTTTGTCGAAAGTAATGCAGCAGTATTATTGTGACGAGTGGCCGCCCGAAATAATTCGAAACTGAGGTTAACCCCTTATTCTGCGGTTTAATGGCGGTTAATTCCAGCCCAGTTTTAACCGTAACTTAATTTCAATGGAACATGATTTCTCATACAGTTAAAGCTTTACTCAAGCAGTATTTCTTGATGAAGTTTCAGTAGACTTTCTTTAACATGATTTTTAACTGAGGTAAAACTGAGGCTTACGCCGACTGAATAAAAAATGCAGGTTAAAATGAGGACACTAAAAGAACGTAAATTCAATGACAGAATTAATAAAAGAACTACCAACGATGGATTTAGAATTTAATTAAAGTTATGCCCATTGGTCTCGCTTGCAATTTGAGCGCAGTAGACAAATGTGGGTTGTTTATTTATTTTTGGTATGTTATATTAAATGCGACGAGTTACAGAGCTACGTCTCTCGCCTTATTTCTGTCGGAAATCTACCTACTGTTCCCCCTAGGTACTCGCGGGATTACACTAGACCCAAGTACACAAAATTTTGACTGTGCCAAAGGCGGCTTCTCTCTTCAAAGCAAAGACCAGCAATGTTGAAAAGGCTGGAAGTACACGCTAAGTATCTCGGAGCTGCGCTCGTAATAGCTAATGAGCCCGAAGGTGGGATTGAGAGAAAAAGCGCAGTGTTAGATTTCAACGAGCCGAGTTCCGAACTCGAGGAAGCTGGGAATGTTGAAAGCGTTGTCATGTTCGTATTATACGTCACCCACTTTTCCTTTGACTTGTGCTTCACTGTTCTTTTTTTCTCTTCCTTTTTGCTTTCTTCTTCGATCAGTTCCTTTTCTTGGCTTCTCCGAAAGTATTTTTGCCTTGAAGAGGTCTGACAGTCTTTCATAGCGCACCACGTAGCTGTGTTTGAGGGAATGCATGCGGTAACACTTGAATTATAAGGACAACACACAAAAAATGCACAATCCTAAATACCAACCAAGTCAAGGGCACAACACAAATTCAACTTAATACTCTGGAAACTAGAAGCTTCGGAAAGTATGCAAAGCCTTATGGAAAATGTAAAAAGCTTTTATTTTCTCTACAGCACAGACTCAAATCGGAAATGAAGATCGCCAATCTGTGCTAAAGGGGGGGATAGCCTGACGGCAGGTGGGAACAGTGACTTTTTGCCACCTGTCCTAGAAATGGATTTCTATGCATTTTCATGTTGACAAGGGTCCTCAGTTCATTTGTAACCCAATTCAACCATTAGTGTGAAACTCTTTCACAACAAACAACGACCCTTCCTGTCATTGTCAGACCTCTCTGACTCTTTTCTCACTTTGGCTAGCCAACAAATGCGGGATACGTTTCCTTCTTGCATTCCTCTGAAAGACGGCTACTAGATTGTCCAGTTGGCCTGACGTCCCATTATCAAGTTTGGCCCTCATGCAAGATCAGATAAATCTAGAGGGGATGAGGAGAGGCTGTGGGGGTTGGAAGAAGCGAGCAAGTCCCTGGACAACGTCTTGTAGTGACTGTTTAGAGAGATTTATATTTCGGGTGGCATATGAAGAAGATCTCGGGAGTTCGGGCGAGAACATCGACTTTTTTCGTTCTACATGGCAAGTTTTTCGTTTTCATCTGTCGAAGATCATTTGAAGTGGGCGGATGGGGGGGGGAGAGTAAAAGAAAGGGCACCCTATGTTTTCTTCATCAGAAGCTTGCACACAAAAGTGCCAAGCATCATTGAGCTAGCAGCAGAAGCATGCGGAACAGCCCTTGGCTCCCGATATTAAAGCAGGAGAATGAAGCTTTACTTAAAGAACAAGCGCACACACACACACACACATTCACAGAGTAAGGCAGAAAGCAAGAAAAGAGGGAAAGACAAAAGTCTTTTGATGCTTGGAAAGCTACCGGTCAGGTCAATACCGGGGACCGTAGGAGAAAACCCTTTCTAACGTCAAGTTTCAGAACAAGAACTTCGGAGGTTGTATTTATTCCGGTTGCCCATTTCGGGCCAACGAAGATGTGTAACTTCCCACACTCTCTTTTCTATCTGTAGCTGCCACTCAAGACGATTTCTCCTCTGCGGGGTGGGATAGATCCGGAGCCTCCGATGTCCACCCATAGTGAGCCAATATTTCAATTTCCCAGGGCGGCTATTTGATTGGCACTCTGAGGAGAAAAGCTCTTGGCTTTTCTTCTAGTTAGGATTTTTTTCTCCGAGTACCCAGAATGTTGGTGCGGTCTCCTTTATTACAAACTGATTGATTCCCTACGCGGAACACAGAGCTGGCTAACCGAAGTCTTACTTGTCAAGAGTGTGTACTCTTGGGAATCTTAACACTGCTCAAAAAAAAGGAGAAGAACAAAGAGAGGCAAACCGCAAATGTTTGCTGGTGAGACGCTCTTTAATTATTCGAATAGAGAACTTTTGGTAGGTATGTGTAAAAGCAAGTTATGTATGGCCGCGGGATTGAGTTTTGGGATAAAAGGGGGGCGGTTTCTACACAATAAATACGGCTAACCTGGAGGACGCCCAAGTTGTCTAGTTCTCCTTCATGTGTGTCTGTAAGGTTAGGAGAGGAGTGATGCGCGCGTGACTTACGAGCGTTCAATTAGACGAAAGGATCGCGGTAGGTATGCAAATCGTGAGTTTGTAGCTTTAATGAAGGAACTTCCTCCGCTATCTATGTTTGTACCACCGTTAGCTCAAATAACAACTCCCACACTCCTTGTATGCTTTTACTTTTATTTTTTACTTAATTTTCTACTTTACTTTACTTTATACATATTTTACTTTATTTTTACTGTATTTTACTTCATTTACTTTATTTTTACTTTATTGTACTTTATTTTACTTTTCTTCAATTTTTCCTGTTTTTACTATTTTTCTATATTTTTGTTTATTCCAAATTTTTATTCTTAGATTAACTTCTTTCCTTTTCTTTTAATTTTAGACTTCAGGGCTCACGGGAATGAAAACAAATATATCAGCACTTGCACTCGCGGGTGATCATCGTGACCGAAGCACAGGTGGTCTTTAGCCCAACTCCGAAAACCTCTATTTATTTAGCGAGCAGCACCAATGAAATGTTGAGCAGTAGCCGTTCATCAACTGGTGCTGTTTCCCCAACTTCCCTTGGCAGTCATGCGAGACGAATGGCAAATGACTCCTGGGCGATATTACCTGTCGCGTTTGGATAAATCCTTCCCGGCAATCTCACGACCAAGACAAACAAAACACTATTATTACACACTTGAACTCGACACTGTCAACTGTACCGCTCCACGAACCACGGTTTGATATAAATTAATATCGGGTTAAAGCTTTTCCACGGTCACAGAGAATAATTAAGAGCCAGTTGCCATCAAGTCCCACTGCTGCTTGACACAAATTGTGAACACAATACGCTCGGCTCGGTGTCGGCCGTCGCACTACAAGTCTGAGACCTCTGTACCCGAGTAGTTGCACTGAGAGAGGTTCCTCGGAAACTGAGTTGGGAGCGCGCGGTCTCCGACGTAGATATGAGGCCGTGAGCTGCGTTACTCTGTGGATCTAATGGAGCTTATAAGCTGAGAGAGGGAGGGAAAGGGAAGGAGAACTGTGTGGCTGTATACACTGCTGCTTTGTTGATTCTCTTTCTACAGCGGAGTCATTACGAATACCACCTGAGAAATGTGTGCCATTAGCGACAAAAATTGGATTACACAAAGGAAATAGTGTGAAAAGGGCTTTAAAAAAGGAGGCAAAGAATGCAATCTTAGGGCTGACAACACACGCAAATGATCTCTCAGACAGCGTTAAGTATTAGGTGCTGAAACAACAGAGTACAGTACCAAAGGGAAAAAAGTATTAGTAAGGGGAAGTAATGGGACATGTAATCTGTTCGGATCATTTTCCTCATTGCCTTATTGAATCAGAGAACCTCCATTTGGTACTGTACGCCTCTGCTTCTAATGGCGCTCGAGAAAAGGTAATGAAAAAGTTGGCTACCACGTACACCGCCGAATTCTCACTACTAAAGTGCAACATATTTATCGAATAGGAGGCTAATGGTATCGCAGTCGTTTCTTTCCCGGCTTTTTCAATAAAATGTGCCTGTAAAGCTCATGTGTCTGTCATCTACCCTTTAATTTTCAAAGCAGTCTGGGTTGTGTCTCTGCCAATAACCGATTTCGTTGGTCACGGTCTTACTGTCAGTATCCAAATCCGTTTTTGCTTCGGTCCATGCAAATAAGGGAAACATCTCCCCCTTTTCCTCTGCTGCACCCCACTATGGGCTCTTTTTTTTTTGAGCATGCATCTTAGTTTGGCTTTACACTGTATACCCGATATTGCTAGTTAATCCTCTAGTTGCCCCAACTGCATCAACGTGCGTGCGTCATGGTAACTCATTGTTGGCAACATCAGGCCCGACATGGGAGGAGGGTTGATCTTAATCCAGATTTGATTGGCAAAAGGGACATGAAGCTCACAACGTGGAGATGGGCTGGCTTTGTTACCCCTTTGCTGCGTTTTTTGTAAGAGGAGTAATTCCTTTTTAACATTTTACCACCCTCCTCTTCAGTAAAGCACTAGGGTACGTACTGTATACAATACATTCAGTTGGCGAAAACAGCAGTGTAATGTTCTAAAGTTACGGTCTCGGTGTCCACATCTTTGTCATAAGCGAATAACATGGGTAGGGAGAGTGGGACTCGTTCGGTCATGGGGCACCTCCGGTCACTCGCAATTGTCCAGTAATAATATTCGTAAAAAAATGTGAAGCAACTTATCATGTACGTAGTTCTTGTGGATTAGGAAGAGTTGGTTTTGTCTCAGCGTTTGGAAATTATGCGTGTTTGTATTGTATGAAAATCTCGCGTATAATTAAACATCTTCCACTTCTAATTAATTTTATTTTAAACCTCATGGTATTCATTTTTTTTTAACTCAAGTGGACATTTAAGCAAGGTGATAGAATAGGTTATAAGTTAACAAAGTTAGAATTCTAAATCTTCGTGCCCATGCCTGGGGCAACTTGTGGGCCACAATGTGGGCTTGCAGAAGACGAGCCAATCTCTGGCTCTGTAACTCGAAACAAAAATCTATGATGGTAGAAAAGTAAGGCGGATAACAAGACTTCCTAAAAACATGTACAAGTTTTCCTTTCCATTGTGTACTGGGTTCCAATGATGGCAGAAAGTAAAAATTGACCGAACGAGCGCACTCTCCCCTACATTTCTCAGGTCATTTGGAGAAAGTGCTTTGAAATTTTGCCGCTTTGCATAATTGAAAGAATGGAATCATGCGAGCTTGTGTAGCAATTGCTTTAGGTTTTCGCAATATAAGTATATAAATTCTTTAAAGTTTCCAGGTGATTTCTTCGAAATTACATGCTTGACTCGATTTACTTTTCCGTATCAAATGCAGGAAATAATCTACTGCAGCTGTTCACTTAATTTCTATAAAGTTCTATTTCACTTGTTTGAAAATGGACAAATGCAAACTTTTATTTACGTTTCAAAAACTATTTTCACACCTGAGCACTAAAAAGTGCTATCTACAACATTACTGCCGACACGGTCATGCTGGAGTATTGACCACTTCCTCAAAATTACCTGAAGAGTTGCCCGTGTTATACTTCTCGCCTACACGAAATGTGTGTATACCGGTGCTTTGAGCTCAGGACCCCGTTTGGGAATGAACATTTGAAATTCAAAGTTACTGTACGTCAAGCTTCAAAGCGCTCGGAGATTAAATCCTAATAATATGATAACTAGATAAAGCAATTATGTAGGCCGAGTTTTATACCTGGCGACTTAAATGGTAGAGAACGTGCTGCATAATTTGGTCTCAAAACTTTTCCCCAAGTCCCCTATCAGTTGCAGTTGAGCAATGATCCGTGGAGGTGTTGGGGAAAGGTAAGTTAAGGAGTGAAGCAAAAATCTCCAAATTGAAAAGAAGGGGAGAGAAGTTACACTGGGGTAAAGGTGTCGGTAAGGGTGTAGGAAGTTTTAAGAAAAAATTCCGGAAAAGAATTTATGGAAGACGGTATGGCTTCTGATGGCAAAAGGAGGAACCCCCCGACATTCTTAGGAGGCTGAACTTCCAGTGAGAGAACCCGATAGCGAGCATGGCATGCAACACTCACCTCGCATCGCAGCGAGCACTGGGGGATTTACGAGCCAACGTTTTCACCACTGCCAGAAGCTTCTAGAAAAGGGTCGGTCGGTGCGAAAATTGGGGAAAAAAGTTGGTACTACGCGCTCCGTTGGAGAAGTTCGAGGTTGGAAAAAAAAGGCTTCAGAAACACCAGCAAACTACTAGTGCTTGTTTTCGCTATGGTTTCTCTTTTTTTATTGTACCTAAATGAATGATAAGGATTATTGCTGAAACGCTAAAGAAAGGGAAAAGTTATCAAGAATCGGCCGTGTTTGCCGGGACCGTTTTACTTTTATCTGCATGCATGGTTAAGTTTGCCATCAGTCTTGTGGGATCTAGAAGGGTTATATATCTTCGGTATATTGGCAGTCAAACCTTTGGGGAGGGCTCGAGCAGTAGGTGTATAAGAAGTTTAGATATTTGTTACTTTGATGGATTTGAAAATTGGTCAGCGGCGCCTGCATAGACAGACTCGAAGATTTGCAATGTCTACAAGAGCCGTCGGAGGTCTTGGGGTCTTTCCAAGGGGGGTTAGGTCAATAATACCTGCTGGAGGTTAGCATGGGGTGCACTGGCAGTGTCCACCCCTTGTCTTATTTATTTAGTACCCCGAGTCCTTGCAAGAAGCAGCCCAGTTTGAGACAGCACACTGCACCCTTTTTGGGGGGCCTCAACACTTTTTCCTGGCGTAGTTCAGTTCCAGTTGGGTCATCCAGTTCCTTTTTGTTCTGCCGTGTGAACTTGTCACTCCCTGGCCGAGACGTAACGTGATAATTGCTGTGAAAATCAAATGGCACTCTACCGACAATCGTCGTAATGCCCAAGGAAGTTTTACGGCAAGGGGCGTATGCAAATGGTAGAAAGAGAATAAGCTTACTGTGACGAATCGTTGGTATTTGGACATCAGGGATTACAGTGGTACACGGTGAGAGGGGAACTACTCGTCTAATTCGCTACGCTTAGCTTCTTTGACTTTTGTGATGCAGGTGTGCTTTGAGTTTCGTGTGCAAAGGGGCAGTTTTCGATCAAAACTCGTTAAAAGTTTAGGATATAGTAAGGTGAAGGTGCTAAAGTCACTGTAAACTTTTTTTTATTGAACTGATGGAATGTGTGACTAACTACCCGAAGAGTCGAAAATACCAAAGCGGGTATTGAGGTATCGTTAGGGGTATTCAAATTTTTGGGAAAAACTGAAACAAGGTAGGGGGTCCGTTGCTCAACATCGCCCATATCAGACGTTTAACTGGTAGGGAGGGGGTTAAAATCTGTGGACGTTATGCGTTCCTAGGTTTAAAAACCCTTGTTACTCCTTTCGATATGTGTCTCAGGTGAGGGAGGGGGCACAGATATGAAATCTTCGCGCCTTTTTGCTTCTTTTAAATCACGTTTGTGTCCACGTCCGTGTCGCCTAGCTCCCCCTCGGTATATCTGCCGTAGGTATCAACAGAGATTAGCGTCGTCCCCTTGACGCATGAATTATTCCGCAGCAATCTCTTCGCCAAACAGTGTAACATGCGTCTGTGTGTATCCTGCTACAGCACGTCGCGTTATGTTATAGAGGTTTCCGCTGCATGGATATAGTCGAAAAATATTGACTCAAAGTATTAACACTGACGAGAGCTGTTGGCTTTTAGAAATCTGGGGTGTACAGTACATTGCGCTATTGTAAAGTGTGCGGCAAAAAGGGACAGGAAATTCGTAGAGGCAGAGGGGGTTTTAAACAAGAGCTTATCATTTGTTACCGCCGTCCATGGAGGTTTTATACAATCGGTACAGTTAGTGTAATTTGTTAAGCAAAGTTAAGTTTTACGTACGGTTCAGATGTCCCCTTCACCGTAATTCAGTTTGGCTTCCAGTCGTTCTCTCAATCCAAAATACTGTAGAACACCCGTACGGCCTGTACGAGGAAGACCCCTATGGCAGATAATAAAAAATCCGGTTAATGCAAAGAAAGCGTAAATTAGCGGCTATAAATCGTAAAAGCAGGTAACAATGATCTATTGATATTTGTGCTGTATGTTAAGGTAGGTATGAGGTAATTTAGACGCAGAGTATTTTTGGAAAAAATCGCAGTCGATATGACCTGAGGATCATAGTAGCAGCTAGGAGGTGTGAAATACCAATTCGTAGTGAAAAGCGAAACCTACGCGCTAAAAGGTGAATAAAAACAAATGCTATAAAAGAAAATTATATAAATCTGATTAATCCCTTCAATCTGATTAATCATTATTTTCCTTTTCCGGTGTACTACAAATGTATTGTACATACAATAATAGATTTTAAAAAAATTATACGTAAAACGGGAGTTACAGATCAATACGTTAAAATTTCAGCTACCAGTTCCCCAAGTCTTTTACAGGAAGCACTGTGGCCAAGGGCTTCCTCAGGCGCAGACTGGAAAACAATTGCGCATACATGGAGCGAAACAGTCGTAATAATGAACACCTTATTATGGAAGATTTCGTTGTGATATTTCGAGTCCATCGTATCGTAAGTAAATATTTTCCGAACATAAAAGATTAGTTTAATTTATATTAAATGACAAAATGTTACACCTAAACTTAGGCCGTATTTAGTGGGGTTGGAGGGGTTCGAACCCCCCCCCCCCGAAATGTTTCCAAAATAAAAATGTAGGTTGTCTTCGCGTGTTTACGCTGGAAAATTTACTCCAAAATAACTTTTGCGTTTATTAAGAGTTTCCAAGCTCGAAAAACCAGGTTTTGCATATATCCCCCTTCCTTATTTACGAAAGCAGCGTGAGAAGGCAAGTTAGCAAAACTTAAGACGTTCTTTCTGCATTGCACCCGTTCAGGCTTACGCTGCGTCTCCCCCATATGTAACGTTCCTTAATTTTGTTTTTTCTTCTTCTTTCTCTCTTCTTATCCCCCTCCTTTCTTGCAGAAAGCAGTGGAAACCCAAACACAGGTATTTTTACTATTGTCAAAAGTCGGGTCAAAGCAAGCACAGTTTCAAATTTGAGAGTCCTCGATAAACATCGGATTTCGTGTTACTCCAACATTCCGTGCAATTGTGCAGTTAGCCATTTTGCGAGCTCTACCTAGTGTTAGTTATCTTACTGATTTACTCGCTGACTTAATTAAGAAGCGGAAGACTGACATCAAGCCCTATTCCCTACCAAAGCAAGTGGATTAGATGGAGTCTATTTTATATATCTGCCTTTCAGGTACAAGACCTAGCCTTGTCCCCTAATGTTTGCCTGCTTACCGTTATGGCCGGTTAGCACCGCTACTGCAGAAAGGAGTTTTTCTAATCTAAGGCTACGGTGCACGTGACCGTGCTATAGAAAATTACATGCTGTACGGCGTCAGCGATTACACCAAAACTACTAAGAATTTCATTAAAGATTCTCGACAGTAAAGTTCTGAATCATAATATCTGGTGCTTGTCATCGTGACTTTCTTTAAAAAGTTGTTCGTAAATTTGTAATGCGAGTCAAATTTCAACTTTTTGCGGAAGAGCAATTTTCAAAGTTTCATCGCAAGGTTCACACGAGCCATTTGAAAATAGGCTTTGAACGGAAAGGGAATGCAAATTCGACATTAGTTTTGGAGTAGTCACCAAGGAAATTTCAGAAAATTATTTAGAAGATAAATCCGAAACTAACCGACGAATTTGAATTCCGTTATTGCTCGTAAATTTTTGCAAAACGACGCTTGAATGTTTTGGAAATAACTTGAGGTCGTGTACTTAAATAAGCTTGTTCCCCAAAAGTTTACATTTTATTCGTTTTTTTTTAATTGTCTGAAAACTTGCTAAAATAACCCTCGACGATGTGAACTAGATATTACAATGCAAAACTTTACTGTTGAGATATTTGTATGAAATAATGAGTTACTTTGGCAAATTCGCTGAGGCCCTTTAGCATGTGATTCCCTGTACCATGGTAAGGTGCACCGTAGCCTTAAAACTGAGAAACTCCATCGTAGAGGAAAGACTGAAGATAGAAAGAGAAAGACTTAATAAGTTTAGCTTTCCTTTCAATTCACAATAGTGATAACATCTCTCCTGGATAGGTTATGAATGTTTCCGCGGGGAAGAAAAATCGGCGGACATATTTCGTGCCCCAATATTTTAGACATCCAAGTTTGAAGTTCTTTCCACTTGCCTTTCACAAATTTTTTATAGTTACAGAATAGTACGTTAAGTATTTTTAAGTTAAGTTAATTACTTATCTAATACTAGTCTTTTAATTAATTCAGTAGTTTTATTACTAAACAATTCAATTACTACAGTATTCCAGTGCTTTCAGAAATAAAGTGTATTTTTTGTATACAGGGTACTTCTTCTCAAACAATATAAATATATGTGTACCTAATAAACTGTTAAATAATAGTTATATTAACATTATCATTATTCTGCATATGTCTAGACGATTTTCTCAATTCATTGACTTACTAAAAAAAATTATCCCCCCCCCCGAAATAAAATCCTGGATACGGCCCTGCCTACACTACTTAAATAAGTCAAGAAAGTCAATGTAACAATAACGAAAATTCGATTGATTTGATTTTTTTAAGAGCTTCATGGCAGTTCTGTTCGGCTGCTTGGCCAATTGGACAAAGAAGAAGCACCTAGTTTCAATTATTGTTTACTATTATCTTTATAATATTCAAAACTACAGGTAACTTGTCTGAAATTAGGAGCACTTCTTAATATAATGAATATAATTTCGGACTATACTTTATTTTATACACTAGGGAACAGTGAAAACCGTTGTTAGTAAAAAATTTTCCGTATTCCCGTTATACTTGTGAAGCCTTTCTTTAGTAAAAAAAATGTAATTTTCTCTCGTGTAGAAATTTCTTCCAGACAATATTCACTTTACTTTTACCAACGTTCATGTCATTCATACCTTTTCCTTTATTTACTTACTTCTTTATGTATTTAATGCAGCATTATCGGTGTCAGCGGGAGCAGATAAAAGGACAAGAAAAAAACTGTTACCAAAGTTTGGTTTCCAATAGGGTTTAGCCATAACTATGGTAGTTCTCATTTCACCTGAACATAGCTATTCCAGACCGTAAAAGCTTTTACGGGGTACGGGGGTTTTCCTCATCCGACAGGGATTCTTCCTCCCCTTCTCTTCGTTCTTGATTCCAGAACCTTGCGGTGAAAAAAGGCGTAACTATTCCCATACAAACCTAGATTGGTTGACTATTCTCCCAGGGTAACTTTGGACAATACCAGTCACAGTATTAGTTACGGTGAAAAGGCAACTATTGACGCATTCCTATTGTTGCATTATAGGGTTTGATCCGTTCTGGTGTCGTCAGAGCACACACCACACTTCCTATTCCCCTTTTTTTCTGTAGAATACGTAAAATCAGTGTATACGCATTACAGTCAAGTTAAAAGCCAGCCCAGCGCATCACAAACGAGAGGTGTGTACACGTGGGAGGGTCTGTGTATGCCTGTGTTCGATTTGTGAGAGAGTTCCATAATGCTCAGCAGTGAGAAATGGTTTATATGGGAAACTGCATAGATTTAAGCTTGATAAATGATCTGTTGTCATCCATTGTGTCCCAACTTTGGTGACACACAGCTCAACGACCGAAAACCAGCAGCTCCGGCTATAAAGCAGCATGAGAGAAAGAGAGAACAAAACAGAGACTGGGAGAGAAGAAAAAAGTTTTGTTGCTGGTCGCCATTTAAGCCCGTTTAGCTCAATTCAAACCCACAATGCCAACCTAACCCTTATTTGAATTAGGAACCAACCTTATTTTTTCAAAACCTTTCTTTCAGTTTCGCTCCCCCTCATTACAGGAACACAAATGAAGGGGTAGTTTTTTATATACATATTTCCAAACAAAGCTTTTGTGCACAGTATGGCCAGGGTGTATCATCGTTTTCCCGCTCGGATGGTTAACAGCGTCCTAGCTGCCCAACAAAACGGTGCAAGAATGAGCAGCTGTGATTAGGACAGAAAGAAGCAAGCAAAAGCGCCTAGACATGATTTGCTATAAAGGCGGTGTTAGCCCCTTGCTTCGTTTTCATTGAAGGCACGATTAAAACGCTCGTTATTAGGAATGCTAATGGCCAAATTAAACCTCTGTTGTCTGTCCTCCCGGCTAGGTGCACGTGCGCTCTCGAGCTATGGATTTGTTTTGGGGGGTGCCCTACGTTAAAATGAGGTAGGACGTAAAAGCGGCAATTTATTGCACTCAATATTAGGAACCGTAATTCAGAGAAGCCATAGCTTGACAGCAGTGGCGCCTTTATTGCAAGATGACTTGGTTGCTGCGACTCCCTACGCTTGACCCATTTGGAAAAAGTGAAACGACGACCATCCAAAGAATTCTGATTCTGTAAACAGCTCGCTTAATTAAAATGGGCAAGTTTAGCCTTAATCCATATGAGACCTGAGCGCGAGCTTATGGCGTATTTATGTCTAGACACAGAAGCGAAAGAAGATCTTCAAAATGTTGCCTTGTAAAGAGACCGAAAAGTGACGTTCTTCGCCGCTGGCTGCTGCCGGGGGAAGAAAATGCTAGCCATTATAAGCTGGACTCGATTCCGAGGAAACTTGCCCACAAATTTAGCCAGGGCGAAAACGTAAACATAAACAGCCCTGACATTGAAATGACAAACGAGTTGTGGACGGAAACGGAACTCTCAATGTACGACAGGAGGAAACACTTAAAGCCCAGTAAGCTTTCCGGCCTAACCAGTCTGAGAGTTGAAAGCAAGATAACTCCTTCAGCAGCGAAAATTTAACAATACACTGAGTTCTCCAGAAAGGATTTGCGAAACCGTTAACTCGGGTTATCGTACCCCTCACGTTAATTTATGTACAGTACTTGTAATAAAAAAAGGAACCAAGCAAACAGCCCTGTTTTTAACTTCAGGACACTGGACAACAATGGAAATTCTCCATTTGCGATCGGCCTTGCTATGGGTTGCAGAATATTCACGAAAAAAACAGCGCGTGATATCACCCAAGGACTGTGGACGCTAGCATACGGCTTTTTGACCGATCACGGTATTACAGTACTTGGCATAAAAAAACGACCACAGCAAACGACCCTATCGCGAATGCCAGCGCGGTTGCGCCAGCGTGGTCCACTCCATCCATTCGCGAATACTCCGTAACCCAAGGCAAGGCTTTCTCAATGAGTAATTTCCTTTTCACCCCTTGCCGTACCTTTAGCATAGGGCTGGGGAAAGTTATGTCCCGAACACAGTCAAAGGCCATTCGGGTCACGCTTAGCGCAGTTTCGGTAGTCGCGGGCAGAATGTTGGCACCCTCCTTTCTTTATTCGCGGCCTTACAGTTCGTTATACGCTGAACGAGCAAATTGAGTACCTTCGAATTGATTCCCAATCCCATGTGAAAATTATAATCAAGGGCCAGCTGCTTTTAACACAGGACAGGAATTAGGACACTGTGACCATTTAGGATGATGAATCAAAAGTAGTCGCTGACAAAGCTATTATGTTGCATGCCTTTTAGATATTTGTTTGACCTAGTCTGTCTTTATAGCCTTTTATTTTGTATCAACGTCTTTCTTAGATTCCCCACAAAACTTCTCCTATTCCTTACCTTGCCTTTTTGATACGTAGTCCCAACGATCTGTTGCATACTTCCCCCTACAGAAGTGTAATATTCGGTAGTAATGGCCATTCTGGTAGAAGTTAAGAAGTGACGAGAAGAGGGTGCGTGGGTACTAATTATCAATTAAGCTTTTCGTGATTGTTGTGTATGCCAAATCGGAGAGGAATTTAGAGCTAGACGTTGGGTTGCTGGAAGTAACCCCTGAATACCCCCTGCCCCGTGAATTCTCCAAACCCGCTTGTTAACGTAAACGAATCCGGTGTCGCGCAATTCCGTAACTTCCACAAGAAATTTGCGTGACGAGATCATCGGAAAGTTTGTTCAAGTAGCGAGTAAAATAGAATGAGATGGCTTCGAACAATAACAATAGTTCGATGTACAGGAATTGCTTGAGTCTCAACATGAAAACTTGATAAATGTTGATGTAGAAGCTATGCTCGTAACGGAATATCTGGTTCAAATAGGAACCGTGTTTTTTAAGCGAAATCTTAGCGGACAAGGAAGTCAGAAAAGACAATATTTACTTTAAACATACGCGAGGGAAAGATAAGAGTTGGCAGTAAATTTTTGCGAATTTTCGTCAAAATTCAATCTGGTTATAAACACGTTTTCCGCTGTGAGGAGCAGTGCATCTAAATAAAGTATTATATCACCACTTATATTCTTTCCCGGAATCTTTAGAACCAATTCCTATATTCCAACGCATTTTACCATTGATTTCATTTTGTTATCAAGTACTTAAGCTTATGAGACTAGGGAAATGGCCTACAGACCAACTTATTGCCAAAATATCCCGTTTTCAGTTCTGAAGTTGTTCGTCAAGCTAAGCGATAAACACGGCAATGGTATGAGCAAGTGACTAAGAGCCCAAAGGGTTTTGTTTCGTCCGAAGGTCGATTTTGAGTAGCGGGATGACTCCATCATGGAGCTGATGTGATTGACAGATCAGTTACAGAGCTTGGACGGACAAAAGAAGTTGCGCCTTTGACTTCTAGACGTTCTGGCTTCTATCTTCCAAGTTTCTAACAAAAGTTTTATTTTCAACTTTCCAAGGCCAAAAAATGTTTAATTTTCCTGGACAGCATATGTATGAGTCTTTCCTTTTATGTTCCTTGCTGACCACCGCAATCAAGTTGATTCTACATGCAAAGTAGAGTAGGGAAGTTCTTTCTGGTACGAGTTAGCTGTTTTTGTTTGCCTGCACATCCCAAGACGGACGCCGACGATTCCAAGTTGCGACGCTGGTCCGTAGGAGCGTAAATTCGCTTAGCGACAACCCTAAGTAATCAAGTCTACTCGTTTTACTGGACGGGGAACTTGGGAGAGTATGCCACTGCCAGCTCTACCATGCACATCAGCTGAGTCTATTTTGCTTCCCCCTGCTTTATACTTGGGCATCTTCGAGTACCAGCTTGCTTTAAAGCTACTACCAAAGTCAACACGAGCTTTAGCTCTGAACTTTGGTGACTATGGACTTGTCAATTTTGACTGCTAAGCCAAATGTTGGATCCGGAAGCTCTTACTATAATTACATCAGACGCTAGTTTATTTCGGTGCCTTAATGCGGAAGGTTTCTCTTTCATGTTGTTATGCTCTGCTTTTCTGGTCGATTTGAGAAAACGCGAAGGTAACGACGGTGCACCTGAGCTAACGACCGATTCGGTGCAGACGGCTCTACAGGCTTGAGAATCGGTTATGTAATCAGTGATATGAATTAAACTTTTTAACATTTTACAATAGTGAATCTTCCAAACCTGTATCCGTCAAAAGTAACCTATTGTCCATTTGAAAATTCCGTTTTTCTTTCATAAACACAGAATTAATATGTCATGTCAGCTAATCAACTAAATAATTTTTGAATAGGCGGTTGTAAGCCATTCTTTTTAACTCTGTAAGAAGGTGTATACGTTACGGAAGGTAAATACGTCAAAAATCTCTGTTGAGATAGTCGGCTTGGAAGCATAACATGGATCGATGGCACAGAGACTAGAAAGAAAGTAAAGTGGACGCCGCCTTGGCGCAAACGGAACACGTAAACGTTGGCCAAATCAAAAATCCCTTAATAGGTCTTAGGGTATATTTGAAATTCGCTTGCACTTGCGATAGATAAAAGTTCAGCGACTGTTTCGGAGAAATAGCCTCCATGCCTTTGTTACCAGCCCAAGTTGGCGCTCAAGACACGTGCCTCACTCCGCTCACCGTCGTTGCACCACTGAAAGATGATTACGTAAACATTCTTAGTTTTTTATCCTATTCAGAAAGATGTGTCAGCAAAAAGTTAGGTGGCTTACTGAGAACTTTTACATTTCGTACTGTTGAAGCAAAAGAGCTGACGTTCAGCATACAATGCGTTTGTTTACGGAATCTAACTTTCAAAAGCTTTTTTTAGTTTCCTGTAGGTATGAGTCAAGTTAGATGTAGACAGCATGTGTACTGCGGTGAGCAAAGAAAAACCTAGACACAGAAAACCACAAAAGTCTAATAAGGCCTCTCGAGGCTGATTAACCTTCATTAATTAGTGCAAGAGCTTAAACCAACCAGTTATAAGGTGAAAGGGCAGGCTGGGGGAATGTAGAATTATGAAATTCAAAATAAGTAGAGTCCATTACTGAAAGCATAAATATTTCCTTTAGGGCTGGAAACGGCTCGGCTCATTATCTTTCCGAGCCGAGCCTCGAGCCGGTAACCCTGAGCTGAGCCGAGCCTTGAGCCGATACACATCTTTATAGTTTTATATTCTTTTATAGTTCTGCTATTTATTTTCACATTTTTCAATACTTGCTTTTTCGAAAATTTTCCTACTGGAAGCATTGTTTAGCTTAACCACTTCAAATTGTCAAAACTAGAGGTTACAGAAGAGAACCACAAAATTAAGTCACTGTCAATTAATCCTTGGTTATACGATCATATAAGTTAGCATTAAAATAGCTCGCTGTAAAAGAGTAAAGTTTAAAAAAAAACTAATGCAAAAACGCAATGTAAAGCAAAAGCACCAAATTAATCATCTGACGTCGGAACACACGTTTAATATTTATAACTTGTCATGCAACATGTTATATAGGCCTTCGGTACCATGAGATAGCGTTATATGGCATTGAGCGCTTTCTCATACCTGACCACTACAAATGCAGATCTTTACTTTTCTTTCTTCACTCTTCACATCTTTCACCTCGTTTCTCTTCTTTCAATAATTGTGCTGTGTGCTACATTAAGTCGGGTTCCAGCCGGTCAAATTAATAAACATGCCGGATCCACTAGTCGGGTTATCGTGAATCAAGCCGAGCCTGTGAGCCGGTCGCCCACGCCCAGACGAGCCTGTAAGCCGGTCACCCAAGCCAAGCCTGTGAGCCGGTCACCCAAGCCAAGCCTGTAAGCCGGTCACCCAAGCCGGTCGCCAACCGAGCCGACCCGGGTTCGGCTCAGCTCGGCTTGAGCCGCTCAGTTTGCCAGCCCTAATTTCTTTCTGGCTATCATCTTATGTGGTCCGCTTTTATATTTATATAATAATTTATATCAAACGAAGGAATGCAGCAATAAATAATTTCATATCCCTGCAAAATATAGGACATTTTCCCGCTATTTTCTGTAATTTTGCCCATAAGCTATACTTACATTAGTAAATTAAAAAGAAAAAATTGCGAAGCAAACGATTTCGGACTTCTCGATTTGATTTTTTTTTACTTCAACAGGGATTGTTTTGTATCCTCCTCAGAGATTGACAAGCAGCCTGGAAAAGTAGCCAACAGGCAACTTCTGTACTTTCAATAGTGGATTACACTTATTTTGCATTGTAACATTCCTTTGCCTACATTCACCTTTTAACCGATTGGTTTAATCTCTTTCGCCACCTAATGAAGGTAAAACAGCCTCGAGAGGCTTGATTAGACCTCTGGTTTTAGGTGGCCAGTTATTTTAGCTCACCACAGTACAAAATACACTCTGACTAAACTACGAAGTATTAACCATGAAAATTTTGGCCTTTACAACACAGCCAGCTACAGATAAAATTAACTGTTTTCGTCATGCCCGGACTGTAGAGATATGGCGCGTTTAAACAGCGCGACCTTCCCAACTTGCCGCAGTAAAAACACGAACAAAACAGCGCTCACTGAAGAACGACGTTCGCGACAACGTCACTCGAGTCACTACTGGGGTAGCCGCCATTATAGGTCTTCTGCTGCAGCAATAGCTTTGTTTATGGACGACAAATGCAGAGGCTGCCCGACAGGAACCCTGAAATTGCTAAAAGCGACTGCAGAATTATTAATTACTTTATTACTTCAACATCAGTATCCCCATTGGAAGCCCATGCTTAACAAGAAAGCAGCCTACTCACTACAAAACACAAACTTTCTTGATCAAAGCCTGACTCAACATTGCCCTGTTGTGACTTTCGCCCCAGCTTTCCCCGTACTCGCGAGGTTACACAAACTAACCGAGCGAGCATTTGCTCTGGGAAGTAATCTAGGGCTTGCAACGCAAACTGTATCTTCTTGTTCCAAACCGATTTCACTTTTGTATGCTTTCTTGACCTGTGACCCCAAATCACCTTTTCCCCGAATTCCGCTTTCACTTTCAGCCCTAACCCGTCGGACTTGTCTATCCCTCGTCAACGTCTTTATTGCGTGTATGCTTGGTATCCATATATGGATGGCAAAGTCTAAGGAGAGGTCGGTAGTTCGTAGTCACTTCGCCTTTCAGTACGTTTTTGTTTCGCTCCGTACGCTTTTCTACGTTTGTACGTTTTACGTTCTGTGTTTCCTTGTATGTTTAATCTACAAACAAATAAACAAACAAATGAACTAAATCTACGTTTCCGCGTTCCACGTCAATAAATCAACCAAACAAACTTACACTAAATTCTTACGTAAAGATATACGTTAAAACCACCATTTACGTTTGTGCTTGTGTGTTGTGGGTGTTACTTTCTCGTCATTGCCCTTGTGGAATTCGTCTTTCCCGAACCCTCAAATTCGTCGTTTTCATGGTGCATCGACCGGGAAAGCTACAAAGAATTCCACAGACTTCGTTCAATCTCGTACTACGAATCAACTAAATTCGCAAGATAAGGTAAGTCCGTTTTAACACAAGCTCATACTACGAAAATGTCGCCCGTGCCCCCACTAGAATCCGACAGTGAAGACGGCACAACCATCGATAACGACCCTAAAATGCTTTATCAATTACGAAAAGTCAACAAAAAAAGGCTTTTCAAACTTGCCAGAGAGATCCAACATAGTATTAAACGCGAAGAATCTCGCGAAGTTATCACAGTCCTAAAATTCAAGCTTTCATCACTCCTAAAGGACTGCGAAAACACAAATGAAAAGTACATTCTGGCTGCACAACTTGAAGACCAACGCAAACAGATGGCAAAGAACTATCACGCCAAAATCGAAAATGAAATCGCGCCGTATGTGGTAGAAATCGAAACATATCTAAGCGAAGGCGCTACCCCTCCCGTCAATAGAAGTGTTTCGCCCAACCCTATTCCAAGCAGCCCCGGCATTTCACAAACATTGGTCACGCAAAGAAGCGAGGAAGAAGCTCGCAATCAGAAAATCGACGAAATACGAAGGCAAATCAACGAAGCTCAATCGCAACTCCTACGCCTACAGGAATCCACGATTTCGCAAGCAAATTCAGAAGTCTTACACCTCCAAGCCACGCAACGACCGCAGACGCTCCCTATGACACATCCAAGTACAGTCATGAGCAAAAAAATTGAGACAAGGCAAACCACAGAAGTCTAATTAAGCCTCTCGAGACTGATTTGCCTTCAATAGTCGGTGAAAGAGCTTAGACTTATCGCTTACAAGGTAAAAGGTTGCCCCGAAACTGTTTGACATCAACATACAGCTATGCATTCTGCAGGGATTCTTCAGGTATTGCCTTTAGCAAACTTGTGAAGAATGTTCCGCTCGGTTTCTGAAAACGATAGTTATGTGTTGGAAGGATAAACCGCGAAGATGGAATGTTTTA
>JAHZNP010000671.1:0-42165 GCA_020615345.1 Triops cancriformis
AAGTAGATTCAGTAACAGAACACTTTGTAATTTTACAACAATCTTATGGCAATTTTAACGAGACATGTAGTAAATTAACAAAAATTGCTAAATAATTTACAAATAAATCGTGGTAGACACATTAACCTTGAATTCTTTGTATAAAAACGATTAAACTAAAGTAATAATACAAGAAATTTTGTGTAGGCAATATTACATACATAGTCTTGCAATATTACCTGAAAACTTTTGTGAAACCTCTAATTTTACAAATTTTTTTACAGTGTGGGTTGAGCTGCTCGCTGTGAGCTAAACTGAAGTCTTAGAATTCTTACTAAAATACACGGAAGTAGTGTTGTGTTAGTATCACTACACGTCTCGATAAGATAACTTCATTAAGGAACTCATCATTTCTAGGTTAAATTTGCACCCTTATCTGGAATTCACGCAACGTGCGCGTCGGTTACAACGCGCCTCGAGCGACTTGTTCGCCGTCACATTACCCAAAACGACTTCCAACTCCAAGAGCGAATCGTTCTACGACTACGAAGAATGGGAACCGGACCAAGCTGCTGACAAGCGCGGGTCGAAATCCCATGCCTCCGGCAGTCGCACGTTGTCCAAATGCTCGCACCAGAGCTGCGAATCGCGCCACGCGACGGTCATTACGGAAACGCGCGTGAACCACACCCTACGCGATATGCTGCGCTCGTGCGCCGCGGTGGAGAAAGTGGAAATCGAAGACGCAGACGAGTTCGATCTCGTCATGAACGAAATGGACCTCGCTTCCAGCTCCAGTATCGTGATCCTCTTTTCCATAGAACAGTTTACGTTATGGACCGGTGACAAAGTGGCCGTCGTACTCAAGTCCGTGCTCGGCGTCTTAGAAGAGTACTTCGGCTTAGTGTACGCGTACCCTAAATTCAGCCACGACGCCATTGATGACTCCCGCTTGGTCGAAGCCAACTATGCCGTGAAATACCTCATGTCCGAGTACTGCCGTGATAACACAGGACGCTGTTCAGATCTCAGCAACTTTTGGAACAAGTTGGGCACGAAACCTAAATCTAAAGTCGCTAAACATAAAAAGAAGCCCGAACAAGAAGACTTATTCCAAACCGGAAGCAAAGTCTCAGGTAAACATACAGAGAAAGACGCTACCATCGCGGACGAAAATGGTCCCGAACCCCATCAAGCCACCTGGTGTCGGAACTGGAAGTTTGAGAAAGGGTTCAAGATCATTGATTTAAGAGCGACACCTGTACGCCCCGTCTATGTTGGGTGAGTATCAACTAGGTTATGTAGAATTGCACTTTGCCCGGGATTAAGCTCAGATTAAGCTATTTTTTTAAAGAAAACTTCGTAGTTGATCATGTCCGGCAAGTCTTTTTCCTCTAGTGAGTTGAACTTGCACTTGAATTGGAAAACCAGCAATTGGGGAGGGAGTTGGACTTGAACTGTTGATTCCGATTTGTGCCACGATATTTTTTATATAAAAAATTGTAAACAGTTCCTACCAAATTCCGTTAACGGACTTGCGGATTTGTTCAAATTATTTTGCCCGGATTTGGACTTGATTTGAACTTGTGTGAGAGGAATCAAATGGGATTTGTGGATTTGGAAATGGACTTGCTTCTGCCGCAGAAACGGTGGCTCGGATTTGATTCGCAATTCCGTCTATTATTTCAAACGAACTTGGACTTGTTTAAATCCTTTTTTTGCACTTGAGCACAAGCCTGGTATGAACCATAGGCCTATTGTCTAGTTGACAATTTCCAATGACTTTGAGAAAAGTTCAAGTATTGTATTACTTAGTTTAGCTTGGGTATGTTGTCACTGTGACATTGTGTAATTTATTATGAACTGATCCGTTCATCCGTTTCGTATTACGGAATCTTGGTATATGAGGAAATGAGAAGAAAACGCTAGTAGCAATTCAACTGCTTTAGTAAAACCAGGCGTTAACAATCAAATGCCCATTAGAACGCCGTATTCAAACTGTAAGTAGCGCCGTCACTTGATGCCTGTGGCATATAGCAGGAGCGGAGAACAAAGAAATTCATATCAGAAAAACGGTTTCAGCGTTTGGTTCATTGTGTTAACAAATTATATAGTCTTGTATAAACTCATTGTAAGCGAACGCACTATAGACGGTGGACTGTACACTGTAAAAAATTATGTTGTGAATTTACAATGATTCGTTGTGCAGCAAAAAATTACAAGGACTTCACTGTAAAAATACTTTTAAAAATTTTGTTGTTGCTTTTTAACAGGAATCTGTGACAGAAAAACATTTTAAACGTATCTTTACAGTAAAGACCTTATATTTTTTTACTGTACTGTACATTCACAATTTTTCTTACAGTGTAGATGCTCGGGCGTTTGTCTCCCGTCACTGTCTTGCACGCAGCGTCCTATAAGGAACGCGTGGCTTCACTCACACGACACTATGTTCAAAGACGAAGGAAATAGCTAACAGAAAGATGTTGACTGTGAAGTTTACATTCTGAATAACAGAATCTAGTTGAAACGTCAGAAATTGTATATATAAGTATTTCTTAGGACTGAGACAAGCTTAGCGTTAACGGACATTTTGCCCCTGGATGTGAAGACGTATGACAAGAACCGACCGCCCAAGTACATGGGACAAGCTACTGTTGTGTATTTCCACGTTACTGTTCTATCTCTGGACACGATCAACGAAGAATCCATGGTAAAGTTACTCTTTTGACTCAAACATTGCTCCTACGATTTAAAGGAAAATTTCAGAGATTTTTTTTTCACTTTTCTTTTTTATTTCACTAGACTTACGTGGCAGACATTTTCCTAGCGCAGAGTTGGCGTGATCATCGGTTACGTTTGCCAGAGAATATGACTGAAGAGTATCGCATTTTGGACGTAAATTGGCTTAATAGCATATGGCGGCCGGATTGTTTCTTCAAGAACGCCAAGAAAGTCACCTTCCACGAAATGAGTTAAGTTTTCCTTTCACACGTTAATTTAGAATATTAACTAAGGTTTCTTTTTCATTTTCAGGCGTGCCGAATCATTACTTATGGCTTTATCATGATAAAACGCTACTCTACATGGCCAAGTAGTATTATACTTCAATACTCCATATTGCCTTTACAGAATATTTAAAAATATTTCGTACTCTTTTTCTCAAGGTTAACACTGGTGTTGTCTTGTGCCATGAAATTCGAGAAGTAAGAACTAATTCTTTTACTTCAAATTACTTTAGTTTCTGGCTTAAATACTAAATTTCGTTGTTGCTTCAGTTATCCTCATGACATCCAGAATTGTTCCATGATGATTGAAAGCTGTAAGACTTAAACATTTCAAAATGATGGATTGCTAACTGGGAATTGTCATTGTTAGTGTCGCATACGACCAACGATTTGTATTTTCGGTGGAATATTAGCGATCCCTTGGTCGTAAATCCTGAAATAGAGTTGCCACAGTTGGACATCGCACATAACTCGACCGAAGATTGTACACTTGAATACTCCACGGGTAATTTTCATTCTTAAAGCGCAATGGACACCAAAAAATAACCTTATCTTATAAAAAGAGCGAAAAATCTAGTTTCCGGATATAAGCGTCTTTTTCGCAGATGCGGAATAAAAACGAAGATATTTAGGAAATAAGAAATCTGGAATTCAAGTTTTCCTTTCCGTGACGTCACGCGTCATGGTGGGAAAAAGTAAAAAAATTGGAAATAAATATCTCCAGAACGGCTGGTCAGAATAAATCGAAACAAAATTCCTTATTCTTAGAATAAATTGTAATATAATAATCCATCAAAATCTTTATATGTGCTTTTGGTATCCATTGCACTTTAAAACTCCTAGCAATCCACTTCATGGACGTTTCCAGAGCTTGATTTGGGGGGAAGGGTGTCACTGTGCAATTTTTTGGACATTTAAGCATTCTCGTATCTTCACCATTATAAATTCACAATTTCGGTGGTGGGGGAAGGGAGGATTCCCCGAAAACCCAACCCCCGAAATATGGCCTTGATTCAATTACATACGTAAGTGAATTTATTTAGGCTTAATATTTGCGTTTTTATGTATATTGTAGGAAACTTTACGTGTTTGGAGGTTGTGTTCAACTTAAAACGGCGGCTAGGTTACCACCTGTTCCACACGTACATTCCATCGGGTCTGATTGTGGTCATGTCGTGGATCTCCTTTTGGATCAAACCAGAAGCTATTCCGGCCCGGGTGACGCTAGGTGTTACTTCGTTGCTGACCTTAGCTACGCAGAGCACGCAGTCACAACGGTCTTTACCCCCGGTGTCATACGTTAAAGCGATTGACATTTGGATGTCCTCTTGCACCGTGTTTGTCTTCATGTCCTTAATGGAGTTTGCAGTCGTAAACAATTTCATGGGACCCGTAGCCACGAAACCCATGAAAGGTTACTCGGATGAAGATCTCACGACGTTAGAACATAAAGTGAGCAATAATCTGTGCTGTCAAGCTGCACCATAGGTTACTACCATGATTCATGAAATACCGTGATGCGTAAAATCAAATATACGTGCAGATTTAACTCAGAGTTGAAGTGAACTGAGACATGCGCCATGCTATCTCGCCATACACTAGCGCCATCTATAAATCGAAAAAAATTTCGCAGATCATTATATAACCTAGTCGTACCATCTTATTTCAAGTTTTTGTAGCATGATGTGTAAATTTTTATACTGGTTGTTTGTGTTTACTTATTACGCTCTTGGTCGTAGTTTAATTATATGTTCCCGACTCTTTCTTATGTTTTTTTTTTCGTTGAAATAGGGGTCGTTGAACGGCAGACGAGCGAAAAGCCAAAGTCCAGCACGGCCCACTGGACCTCAGTACGTGACGTTTTGTCACGGCCGGGAAGTAGCGTTGTTTATAGACAAGTGGTCCAGAGTATTTTTTCCAGCTAGTTTTGTTCTGCTAAATGTTGTGTACTGGACTATGTTTTTACACGGATAAAGGCTTTTCACGAGCTTTAAAAAATGCTCACAAGTAGGCCATGCAGAAAATATGTTAATAAATTACGTTTTCATCAATAGCTACTCAAATTTCATTTACAAATTTCTTTTGGCACCTTAACACTGGTTAAAATATATTTCTAAGCTACGTCTACTGTAGATCTAACCCGTTGGGGAAAAGTCCACGTACCTATGGTATTTGAACCGAAGTACGTTGATGTCAGAAGTTTTCGGCATTGTTCATCACTAAAACTAACATATAATCCCGTAGAAATCTCGAGTTACGTATCATTATCTATGGTTCAACGTATCAGAACTACGATAGTTTTCTAAATCCAAAAGAATTTCCAGATTAAACTGAAAGTTGGGTAACACTTAGCCACGTGCTCTCTCACCACAATTACCCCATCTATGCACGCCGAGAAGACTTCCAAAAATTGTTTACAATTAATTTCAAACAAGGAGAACCTTGCCTGAAAACATTTATTGAGCAGCAATTTTACAAATTACAATGCTGTACGCATTAGTTCAGTATCACAGACCAGTGGAGCTTTTCTCTTTAAAAAATTCTTTGTAACAACTTAAAAGACGCAAAGTCAGTTCCCCAAAAGTTGATTATCGCTTTTCGGCTTGCGACAAATAATTTATCGGTAAACCATAAACCACTGGCGCCATGGAATTGAGCGGGCTTTTCGACAAAAGACGAGCTTTTGCTACAGCGACCAGCATATTCGCTTCCGTAGTCGTCGGCGGACTGGGCAAATCCTTACTCCAACTAACGCCCTCTTTTCTACGCTTCGCCAACCACATCTCCAAGAGCCTTACGGTAAAACTATCCGTTTCTAAATCCGTAACTTGCCAAAGGTTTCCCAACACCGCTGGACTGTAAAACCAACAATAGTTCCAATTATTAAATAGTTGCAAATCAGTAAAATTAAAATATGGTCAATTTATAGTAGTAGTAATTTATTCATAGTCGAATTAAGTAGTAGCAAAGAAAAAACAATACAGAATAATACTAAAAACATTTCTCTCTGAAAACGAAACTTACTCATATGCTTATAATCAAAATCGGCTTTATATGATAGAATTTCCCTTAAAAAAAGACTCTACAGATATTAGACACTATTATTACATTGGAGATATTAAAGACAACAGTTTCCCTACAAAAGTGTCAATCGGTGAAATAGAATCAATACTTGCCTGCCAGCCATAAAGTAATGGAAAACGTGTCCCATAGGTTCCGTGCGTCGCCCGGGCACGTACAAAGCGCCACTAGAGCACCCCATGAGCAGCGGCAGGACATTCATGTCTTGCAAGGCTAACATTTCGCCGTGTACGAACTGGGCGCCACTCCCGTGCCCGCAGTAGACCACCAATTCATTCTTCTTCAACAAGCTGAGAAACTGCTCCGTGGTGATTGCACCCACGTAGCCATTCGCGCCCCATAACGCTTCAAAAAACGGCTTCATCCGGTCCTCCATTTTCGGCAAATCCGCTCCAGGATTCAAAATGTACCCGCCCAGTCGACTCTCTAAACGCAGGCTGCCTGAGGCGGTCAATTTGTCTTGATGACGCGCCAAGAACATGCACAAGAAGTGCAAAGAAGGTACACGTGACACCGGTTGACCCGTCAGACATGACAAACTCTCCCAAGGCAGCAATTGCAGCTTCTGGAAAAAAAACATGTGTTAAAGCGTATGCAATTTAATTCGGCATTAACAGTAATGAGAGAAAGGAGAGTAACTTAGAAGGACAACAGGCGAAAGCCTACGTTGATTCTCGGGACAAAAAAAAGCCTAAGCTAGTCTTTTTTTAAATTATTGTAGACTATTCCAAGACAAAAACTTGTAGCTTTCATGCAAGGGCTAGGCTACAACGAATTCAGTGCATACTACTTTAAAGGGATAAAATAAACAAATAAAACTAAAATGTAAAATATTCTACTAAAAGAACAAATTCTGAAAAAATCAATAAAACCTGAAAAATACAATACCAAAAAAAAGCTAGAAAGCTACAAAAAAAATAGAAAATATGAAACGAATAAATAAAAATATGAAATAAATAATAAAGTTAATAAAACTAATGAAACTTTTCAAACTAATAAAATGAATTGAAAAATAAAAAATAAAATAAAAAGCGAAAAAAATAATAAAACTGAAGCGAAACGAAATATAAGATAAAGACTACGGTGAAAAATCCTAGAAAACTAAATGAAAACTAAATAAAAATTACATAAAAAATCGAGAATTGCCAAAGGACTAAATGACTTATAGAATGACATAAATGTTGACTTAAAAATCAGGGGGGAAAATCGTCTAAATATCTTTTTTACATTGTCTAGCACTAGGATGATTGGACGTCGAGGAGCTGTGTTAAAATGCGCAAATTTGAGTTCTTGCATACGAGCTGCAATAGCGAGAACGCGGGAATCTCCCTTTGATAGATGGAGACAGTTAGCGACAGCGCTTCGGAGTTCCGCTTGAGCGTAAGTGTGACCGGCTTGGCATAATAAGCGCAACAATGCTTTTTGCTCCGCGTTCGGTTTCATCTGCCCCAGACGTTTCAAGACAAACGCGAATAGCTCATCAACTAACGCGTTATCCTCTTCGGCTTCAAACTTGTTCCACAATAGGCATTTGCTGGGACCCAACCACTTTTCTTCTAACACTTTGACGACTTCCTAAAAATGGGGAAAAGTTAAAGAAAAAATAGAGAAACTACTATCTAGAATCAATGTATGTGAACTTTTTCTTTTATTCTCCTTCATTTCATTATTATATTTAATAAACATATATTATACTTCTTCCTCGTAATACCACCAAAGCCTACGTCTATTTTAAATCTAATATAATCCACCTATTTGCTTAATTTTCTATCTACTTTTTCCTTCTTTTACTAGTTTCTTAAATCTGTGCTTTATTCGTAACTTCTATTTATTCACATTTAGAGTATGAAAGAAAATACTTATTGTCGTTGCATTTTTGCGTAGGTCTTAAAAGTTTTGTGTACGGCAAAATTACTTTCATATTGATATCGTGTTCTTTCCGCATTTTCCAGTACTTCTCGCGACTAAGTCGTGAGGAGCCATCGTGGATGGACTGGTGTTCTTTCATAGTCTTTTCGAAGAGTTTGAAAAGGCCCGTTTCGCCGTTATCAGGGGATACTTCGCCAGGTGAGATTTGGAAAGTGGTGGGCGTTGTTTGTCCGGCAAAACGTGTCACAATTAGTTTCGGGGTAGGCGTAACATTGGGAGATCCGGCGAAAAGTTGAATGTTCTGTTGAAAGTTGTAGATTTCATTGATCTGAAGGACGACTAGATCTGTTAGGCAAGATAATTTCATTACTAACTATGCACTACTCTTGCAAATAACTCAAGTTGGAATAGATTGGAGTAGACAGTCAAGGCTTATCAGCGAAAACAAGGGATCCCGAAAGAATTGTGGATCATAGATGGCGGAAAATGAATCGTAGTACCAGTTGGAAGACTCTGGAGCAATTCGGCAAGTTTGGTTTCGTCAGGAACTTTCGAGGAGTGGCGTAGAATGTTAAGGGAAGTGCGTTTTCTCTCTTTAATTTCCGTACTGTAACAGATAAGTGTGGGATTAAGATGTTAAATGTGACTGAACACTGAAAATGTGTGTACCTGAGTTCAGGGTTTTGCACTAAATAGCCGTTAATTGCCACAGCTTTGGAACGCATGCCTTGACCCACAGATTCCACCAAGTAAGCCGACACCAACGCTTTCTGGGCTCGGTTTTGATCATTCTCGAGGAGAGAGTCCGCTTTCAGCTTCAAGAGCACTGAATTCAAAGAGGAAAATATTCATTGTTGACATGAGTTTTGGTTGGCGTTTACTTACATGAGTAGGTAGGAATAAAAGGGCAATGGCTGCTAAGTTCTATCATAGAGTCAACCCTGCTCTCCGGTGGCTGTGAAAGGATTTGGTTTAAAAACTTCAGAGGCATTCTGTATTCACATGAGGAGGTGAAAATTCAAACTGGTCCTCATTCAGCGAAACTGTTGTCATCGCTTATTTTGGATGCTTATGCGCCATCTAGCCAATATCAGACATGATAGGCCATGCAGTTTGCTCCGCAGGCGGCAGATGCCGAAAACGTGCACGTAGTTAGAATACAATCGTCATACTGGCAATAATATAGAGGACTTCGTTTAAAAGGATTATGTCGGTCTGTTATGTTGGCAAAGTTGAAGAACGATTTGGTCTAGCGGTCTAAGCGGTAACGCCGTGATCGAGAGGTCCCAGGTTCGAATCCTGGTCGTGTCTGGTTATTTTATATTAAAAAAATTCCGGACTCTCGGGATAGAGTCCGTAGTCCTCCATCCTTCCCGTATCCGAGTTTCTCCCTAGCTCGGTTCCTATCTATCGTGCTTGTACCGAGAGTAGCAAGTGGCTCGGGAAACCGAGCTGCTTGGGAACAGGAAGGGTAGGAGCGAGCACGAGGGATAGGAACAGGCTATGGGAGGAGCAAGGATGGGAAGGAAGGCGGAGTTCAAATTTTTCACGTTTTCTGAAGGGGTACCCCTTTGCTCAACATTGTTTCTTATGGAAAATAACCCAGAAACGGCCTTTCCAGCTCGGAAAAGTGAACACGCCCACTTTTTCGAATTTAGACCAATGGGAAGCCGGGGATTTGAGTAGGAAGCCCCATTTTTCGGCGGCGATTTGAAAAATATTTTTTTTTCTGGTTGTAATATGCATCAGAAAATGCCACGAAATATGCCACAAACTTATTAAGATGTTTATACTCGAAACGTGTATTCTCATGAAACAAAATGTAGGTCATTTACAAACTTTTGGTCACTCCTTACAAGGGAACACAGCCACTGTGATTAACGAAATAGTAAAAAAAAAATCGCGAAACCTATGAAAGAAAAAGATCTCCAATTTTCACGTTCTTTGCGGCTCACGGTGTTGCCGTTTGTTCGCTCCCAGCTTCAGAAACAGGATCGGGCCCGCCTTGGGCAAATTCTGGCTCTTGTGCGGGTGTTAGCACAGGGATTTCGTCGCTGGGATTCGTCCCTTCGGCTGGTGGGAGCAAATTGGGAGCTTCACCCGCCTTTTCTTCACTCATTTCCACCTCTGTCGGCTCTTGTGCCACGGGTTCGCTCCGCCCACCATCAATAGCTTCGTCAGCATTAAGTGTCGGCACTTCCGGTTCCTGAGCAGCCTGATTTTCAACCATGGCTGGTACTCCTGTGCCAATGGCAGCTTGTAACTCCGCCCCAGGCGTAACTTCTGCATCCGCTGGTGGCGTCACCACGGTAGCAGAAGCAGGATCTTCCGTGACATTCTTCTCTTCCTCGCTTGTTGCTTCTGTCTTGGGCGACTCAGAGTCATTCCTTGATACAACTCCTGCTCCATCGACGTCCATCGCTTCTGTGTTCGTTTCTTCCGCTTTTTCTTTCTGCGCCGCCTGCAATTTTTCGACTTCTTTTTCCCGCTCTTGGATCAAATACTGTAATTGTTGCTCCACCATCTTTTGTAACGTGTCTTCCGCCGGTCGGCGGCACAACTGAAAGAAAGCGAAGAGTTTAAATCTCACTCATGACGAACAAAATAAATAAAACCAATACATATGAAATCACATAACATTAAAATAAACGAAGTATTTCTTTGTTTTTTTGTTTCCTTTCTCTTTATTTCTATTTTCATATTGTGAAGTTTGCAAGCTTACCAAAGTGATAACCCATCGGAAACTTAATAGACTTAATGAATAAAAATAATAAAATATCGTGAAAAATTAAAGTAAGATAAATACAACACAAATACGAAAACAAAATGAATAACATAAAGGAGACAAAAGGTGGTCAACAAAGCAAAAATAATAATAATAAAAAAGAAACGGAATTAGGGAAACAGCATTAAAGACAAGAAAGTGAGGGAAATACCTTTTTGAGCTCTTCTTGGAAGTATTCACTGGACTTGACGAATTTTCGTTTTTTGGCCTCGAATTTCTCTTCGATTTGTTGCAATTCCGTCTCCAATTTTTTCTGCGGACATAAACCAGAGTAATGGAATGTTACTAAGAGGGTAAAAAGGAACAAGAGGGCGTGTTTTACTTGGTGCATAGTTAAAGACTGGACTTGACGTTTCAGAACTTGCATACGGTTGGTTGTGACGACCGAACGAACATCGGGTACTACCAAATCCGAAAAGATCTCGTTGATCAGGCGGTGATTGCGCAAGTAACGACTGTGTGCGATGTGTTTGACCGAGAGGCCGTCATCAATATCTATTTAACCATAATATCTAAAGTAAATCTTCGAGCATGGCAATCAAATTTTAAAAAAGAAGGACAACAATTAAATGTCGAAGAAACTACTGGAAAAGTTACAGATATCACGGGGAACTAAAACGGGCTAAAACGGCACCATTTAGCAAAAACAAGTAAAGGAAATTCTGCTTAATCTGTGAAAACTTCCGAAAAGAAGAAACAAGAATAAAATCGTGTAACCTGGGGAAAAAGAAACACTGGACAAGAAGAATACTCTAAAAAACGGAGGAAGAAAAAGATTTAGACACATTTTATAACGCAAAAAAGCGAAATGGTGGAAAACACCAAAACAAAAAGAGCAAAAACATAACGAGAACAGAACACGCTGAACAAAATGATAAGCAAAGCCTTTATGATAAAAGACCGAAAAAAATTAAGAAAAATAGAAAATACTGCAAAAAGTTAGAAAACTTATATAGAAATACCCAAAAATTCAAAATAGCAAAAAAATGGTGAAACTCACGGAAGAAAACAAAGAATAATGAAATGGTACAAATCTCAAATTAAAACCTCGAAGAGTTAAAAAATAAATAAAAAATAAATGGATGAAACGAAACAACTAATAATGGAGAAACAAAGTTCGATACAGTACAAAAACACAAGGGATGTTCCTAATTTACCATCTTCATCTTCAGCGGGTTGGATATCAATCCGACGATCCAAAGTCGTTTTCATGCCTCGCTCACTGGTCGATTCTTTCTCATCAGCGCCCATATTCGCCTTATTCTTAGCCGCAACATAGGCTTGGTACGCGGGGGAGTTATGATACGTCTTCATGGCTCTTTCGTACTCAACCTATAAGGAAGCACGCGCATAAATTAAAGCATGAACTTTTTCCATATTTTTTTCAATGTTTGTTACCTTTTCGGCTTCGTATTCTTCCACAAAGTCTTGTTTGTCAGCTTCGGGAAGATCGCGCCACATCTGTCCAATAATTTTGCCAATTTCCCAAAGTTTCAAGTCCTGGTGAGCAGCTTTCACTTCGTCCCATACTTTACGACTGTACCGCATGTACGGCATCAAAGGCTTTTCAGGCGCTTTTGGTGGTTTTAAGCTCTGATTGGCACTCTACAAGTAACAACTATATTAGGAAATGAATGACGACATCCCAATCTATATTTGAACCGAACTACCCCAATCGGCCGTTAAATGTTTTCCTATTAATAGAAGTCAAAATTCAAATTATTAGTTATAGGTAACGAACTACCTTAAATCTCTTTGAAAGTTCCCTTATTCCCCTCTCATCGAAATGTGTTAATATAAATTTTGTTCAATAAATGTAACCGTCAATAGGCTATGCATGCGATGGTTTCGAATATATATATATATATATATATATATTTAAAAAAATCCCAATAAAAAATAAATTAATAAATAGGAAAACTGATAGAACAGTAAATAGAATATAAATAATCACAAAAAGGGGGAAATTAAAACGTATTTAAGTAAGGATCACGTTCGGCTAACAATGTCTGTAGAAGGTGAAAGTTTCGCGTCTTACCGCTAAAATTTTCGAGTTGAGTTTTTGGGGCTGAAACTGCGGATGACTGTGTTGGGATGCCACGAACGGGTTCTGCATGCCGGGATCTTTCTGTGATCGTACGTTCTATTAGAAATAAGATCTGCGAATAGTTTACTGGGTATATTTACCGAGTTTGAGCCAGACATGGATGATCCGGGAGCTCGCAAACGTTCTAGAATGAAAATTAAATTGTCATCATGTGTGCAAATGCAGAAAATGAGGAAACAAAAGGTGAAAATAATGTACCTTTAAGGATGTTGAAAGATGAATGCATACCGGGGGAAAAAGAGTCTGTCAGAAAATAACAAGCCATTCGAAAACTAAGTACAGCCTCCAAAATTAGGAAATAAAACTTAAAAAAGCGAACTGATTTTTTTATATTCTTTTACAGCATGCAATGACAGCTTGGGGGTTTAGTGCATACATTTGGCAAGTGTGGGGAAATGAGGATAACGGAGCGAAGATAGCAAATGGCATTTTGGAGATTTGGGAGGATTTCCAGTAAAAAAAAGCAGAAGGTTTATCGAAATTTTGGTAGGAAACTACTGGGTTTCTACAGGGAATCTACGGGAGGCTCAAATTAGACTGGGTTAAAAGGGAAAGATTGAACTAAAACGACTTGGGTGTCAAAAGTATGGAAAGAGTTTGAAAGATTTGGGTGCTTAAAAGTTATTAACTACAGATAATTTTTCTTACGTGAGTTTGACTGCTGAACAGGCGTGGGAGACGCCATGGCATTCTGGCGGTAATTGGTCGGCAGTGACATTTTTATAAAATTATTTTAGCTGCAATTAAATGTTGTCCTTCCATCCACTGTCAACACACGCCAGCCGAGACGCCTCGAGCGGCGAAGTGAAGGAGCTTGGCTGAGAAAAGGCGCGAATTTTGAAACGCCCGAGAGTCGCCTCACACCGAAAACATAGTTTAATGCATCGAATATGAAATAGCGCAATCTTGCAAAAAAACGGTCGTGCTTTTTAGGTCATATATTTTTTGTTCACTATAGTTTTGTATAGTTTTGTATTTTACTTGCTGTTCTGCAGTAAAAAGGTACAAGGTCATATATTTATTGAATTCATTGTGTTCAGTATTGTAGCGCAATATTCCCAAGAACTAAAAGTGACACGCAGCACATACCGTGCAAGTGCTGACACCACCAAAGATGGCAGCAAGCCTGGCAAGTGCAACGTGGTTATGTTTTTACGCACCGCAACAATCATTTCAATTTTTTGTACATAACATTCACGCCAGTGTCTCACAAAAGCTAATTTCGTCTTTGCTGTAAACGTCGATGTTACCTTTCTGAAGAACCTTCAGCGATGATTAATGTTAGAATTTCAAAGATTTTTTAAGATATGCAGTACCTTCCGAAAATATGATAACATCTGAATCTAATGAAGAATTCTCATGTGTTTACTCCACGTTACGATTCCAACGAAACCACATTCAATTTTTGTTAAGACATTACTAGAGCAATAGAACTATAATCCGAGCGGGTTGCCCAACCAGGGGTAATTGGGAGGACAAGGTGCACACGACTGCATGTACCGCTCGCCTCTCGAGGTCTGATACCCGCAACTTTGTCCTCTGTTACAGATATTGGGCGATCTTTGCTTGCAATTCTCACTCCAGGGAGCGAAATCTTTGATGTTATCCAAAGTCGTCGGTTGCAACACCCACGCCAAGGCTTCTTGCACGGTAACAAAGTAAACGTCTTCCAATTTATTCACCTCTTCTATGAACCTATTTTTGAATGCCAATAAAAATATAGTAAAAAATGGGGTAAAATAAATATAATAAATAAATTAAATATATTATACTATAGCAGTATTTTTTCTGTTTCATACATTTATTTTATTGAATAATGTATTCGATTCGTTGCTTGCGTGCTCACCTCAAGTAACCATCCCACGTTCCTGGTTGGCCAAACCAAGCAGCGTGCATGTAAAGGCCGTAAGGTGCTCGGTTACTAAGACTTGTAGCATTATAATGAACCAAGAAATTCGACATCAGCAACTCATATGCTTCTTGGGCATTTTCGGGCCTATATGAACATAATTTCAGAAGAGAGTTAACAAAAGGCTCCACTACCATTTATACATTGATACCTTGAACAGCCGTCAACCATTGCGCAAGGGTATCCGTCCTTATCTGTCAAATCCACCATAGGAAACTCCCAAAAGCCGCGGTACGATTCAGTGGGGCACGACCCGATAGGACAATCCTACTTCACCAAAGTCGGCGAATCAAAACATAAATCAAAGCACACATTCTGTAATGTTTTTACTTGGCCGCTGAGGTAATCCAATGTATAAGGCCATAATGCCGGATTTGTGTATCGACTAGTGGACCACGTGCTATCCCACGAAAAACCGTTATGACTGAACGTACCAAACATGGTATCCCCGCCCATTTGCAAGAACGGAATCCGCGCGCCAACGATATGCCCTGGGGCAACCAAGGCGAACGTTTCAGCGATGGTACGCATGTCCACCATTTCTTGCTGGTAATCCTCTGTCGTGGCGCGCGACCAGTAGGTTTGATTAGCCACGTGACTAAGTTGATAAAAAGTCAAAATTAGAAAATACAACCATAAATATTGTACATGGATTGAAAGTAATGAAAAAAAGTGAAATGTGAATATAAGAAACTGAGACGTAAATCATGAAGAGTAAATCAATTAATTTAAAGGGTAAAAAAGTTGTAGAAAAATTTGATGGTAAGTTTATTAGGTTACGTAATAGAATGACTGGCAATGTCATGTCCTCGCGAGTACAAGTCGTGCACGTAGGCATAGTCAGAATATTCGTGCGATAAGAAAAAAGTCGCTTTGGCGCCACAGCCGTTCGGATTGGTTCGGTTGAAGAGTAATTTTGAGTAGTAGTCGTTGTAATTCAGTGTCGTAATAGCGTCATCAAATGTCAGCACAACCATCTGTAAAATGGAGACGAATTTATAACACTGAAGGTACGCAACGAATGATGTGGTTTGGTGACACGTGTCACTTTTCTCGCCATCTTAGCAACCGGGATTCTGTCCTGGATCTCAGGCATAATTCTACAACCAAGAACAATGATGCAACAGTGAAGAGTGAGCAAAGTTCTACAGTTAGAAAAGGAAACGTTATGCGCAATGCCATGCGGAAAGCATATAAGTAAAGAAATAAATTTAGCACGGTTTTCCTTGGATCTACAAATTCGGTTATGATGCCATCTAAAAGTGATGTCACGCATTACACAATGGCAGAACCCATGCCACGCTACTCTTCAAAGATGGCGGGCATTGGGAAGAAGGATAATCTTACAATACATAGATAAATGTACACATTTATATGCATCTTAGAGTAAATGTATTATCTATATAAGTGAATTTAATTCGTGCGTGCCGTAGATGCTTCAAATAGATATACATGTTTCACGTTACACAGTAGTCTACATATATTGCTTAAGATACGTAGTGTGAATAAGGCGCAGAATAATCAAAGTATTACTTGAGGAACCGCCTTAGGATCTAAGCCATTAGGGATATCAGTACTGAAACACCGACACATTGGCAACACACACTTCGAAGGATCACATTCTGGTGCTAACTGCGGTTTGCTGTTGGACGGATACGCGAAAACCAGCCCGAGGGCACATTGTATCAGCAGAAAACTAAGTTTCATTGCCACGGTAACCCGAACGACCGTCGAGGTTAGAATGATTTACGAAGAAAAGGTTTACGCCTTTTAAGGGAAACAACAAGGATCATGTATTGTATTACGTACGGTGCTCTTATCGTTCAGCATGGAAATTTTTCCCGATAATCCTTAAGCAATTCCTTATCTCAAATCCGGGTAGTTGCATTCAAATCCGCGTGTGTATCTTTATGTAATAACAAGGGATTCTCAGTGCACAGAAAAATACGACAACCAAGGCATTTCCGTCCTTTTTTATATATACAGTCTTCAATCTTAAGCCTGTTATAACAATGATAAGAAACTTTATAGGCTTAGGTCGTAAACATAATCGTAATCCAGAAACGTCACTCAAAAGTATGCAATCAAAATCAACAGTGATTTGCTTAACTGATTGGCTATCACACCCATAAGTTTGATGTTTGTTGTAGGGAACAAAAATAGACAAAAATCCATTTTTGTTCGTAATTATGGCACAATCCAAAATGGTGTGAATTGAGAACAGGTAGAAGGACTCGTTTTATCTTCCGTCGCTCACTCACTTGTTTTTTGCGAGTTACTTAAACACATTACATTAGATGGATATCGTTTATTCATGGTTAAAAGGAAATCTTTACTTTCTTAAATTAAAGATTTCGTAAAGCACGCCCGCACCTCCCACAATGGCAGTTACCAGCTACCCAACCAAGAACTACTTGACTCGAAAGAAACAGCATTTTAGCACATCGAACAAATTGACGGCTAAATTAAACGTTTCTTTATTTCAGTATTTAAGGTCACTTTTATGACCTTTTGTACGTTGCGAAACGTATCCCAGAAATATTCCAACGAGATAGGTAGGCATTCTGGTCCAGGATTGGAAGTAATAATCAAAATTGTAATACGGATTTGTGTCATGGAAATAAAAAAAAATGTATTGTAATAACACAAACAGAGCCTATCTTCCCATAAGGCCAACTTAGGCCACGGGCCATGGCCTAGGGGCGCAGCAATCAGGGGGGGGGGGGAGGGCGCAGCAGACAAGGAGGGGGCGCAGAAAGAAATGAAATAACCAATAACCCGTGCTTTACCATGTTTTTGGCCATTAAACCCTCTTTTTGGACAGTCCTTTACAAAAATTAAATATTTTGATTCCCACTGTATGTTTGTAATTGTTTCCGATTCCAACTCTGTTCTGCAAACCTAAATTTTACAGGCAAAGACGACCCTTGCGCATGCGGTTTATCTGTTTTTGAGCACATCCCAGTTCCCGCATAACTTTTTCTTCGCTATTTTGCGATTATTCCCTGATTTCACAACACCGCTTCCATGACAGCTTCAAAGAGCTTTCCGTGTAGTACGTATCCTGTCGAAATCAAGCTAAACTGAAAAATCTGCGCAGAATTGTGCTTTGGCCTAAGGCGCACAATTGTGTAAGCACGCCCTTGACTATTTGCAGGATGTCTGTTTCTCGTAGCTGTATTTACTTTATTTTTCCTTTTACCATTACGGCAGAAAAAAAACGTCTCGATATGAGATGATGTCATCTTACCATCCGAAAATGTATCAGAATTCAGGAGAGGCTACATACTTCCTATTCTTGCCAATTTTCGGAGTTGCATGCTAATGGAGAGGAAAGAATAAGTATTTACGCCTGTAATTTTACACTGTATATTGCTACTCTTAACACAAGTTTCCTCGTGAAGACGCCGATCCATTCCGCCGTGGACTGAGAAAGTTTTGACTGGCTGCAAAGGCTTCCAATCGCCATCGTAGTCAAGGGTATCTATTAATGTCTTGCTACATATCTATATACCGGAACCGAAAGTATCTCTCCAAGTTTTTCTCCGTTTTTGGCTAAGATCGGATCCTTAGTTCTGAATCATACAGTACATGATTCAGAACGAAGGATCCGATACATACTGAAACGCCGCCGCCTAAGGATTCATACATACTGAAACGCCGCCTCTTTTGAATGTTTCAACCTCATTTTTTGGTTTTCCTCCATAAAGAAGGCATTGGTCAGCCAAGTCTCACCAGCCCTTTCGCCTCAGGGAACTAGCAAAAAGTTATCAGTGAAGTCCAGCAGTAAGATTGGACCGTTGCCTTATTCTCAGTGGGAACTTCGAAAACGAACTTAAAATATAAACGGATACAAACAAGTCAGACCAAGAGCAAGTATACCCTAAAAACGACGATTAGTCTGCAACTTGGACAAACTGGTTCGTGTCTGTACTTGGTTATTCCAACAAATTACACAATACTAAATTTCCAAAGCTTTCCTATACATCTCACACACACGACAGGGCGTGGCGAAGGAGTAACAGTACTCCATCAGCAACACCAACACAAAAAGGAATGCGAACCTTACAAATTTTCCTACCCACAAAAG
Organism: Triops cancriformis; assembly: GCA_020615345.1. Lineage (NCBI taxonomy): Eukaryota > Metazoa > Arthropoda > Branchiopoda > Notostraca > Triopsidae > Triops > Triops cancriformis. The sequence continues at coordinate 18,829 of JAHZNP010000671.1, forward strand.
AAACTGCCTTCCTTTACACTCCGCCTCCCCCTCCCCCTTTTCCCCGCCCACAACTCGATACCTCACTTCGATCAGTTCCACTTTCGCAGTATTTTTCGACATACGGTACAGACTAGCGAGCCATAATCTAAAATGACACTCTACTACACATGGGGAATGTGTCAAACTAAAAAAAAAGACGAGTCACCAAGAGAAACGCCAGGAATAAACTAAAAAAATAAATGCTGATAAAATGATCATCAAATTGACCTCACAAAAACACTCCTGACGCAATCGTACTCTCTCACACCTAACAATAAATTAATCCACCCTAAGAAAATCCCCTCCATTTCTCCCTATAGCATTTACCGCCAGTTTTCAATACTAATCTCGCTAAAGAAAAACATTTCTTCACTTTTTGATATAATGGCAGGACCTGCCTGGTTTTCAATAAATCTCGTTATGACACACTTTTCGCTTTCTTCTTGCAAGGGGTTGACACATGTCAGAGTTCAAACTTCCGTTTTTTTTCGCCTGCAACTTGGTCAAAAACGAGTTTCTTTATATTTCTCCGGGTAATTTTCGACAATTTCTCCTTGGTCTCCCTGGTTTTCACGGCGACGGACTGCGGACAGAAGCTGAGGATGATGAACGGGAACGCGAGACGATGCGGTTGGGGTAAGTGACATGGGGCGACGAGTTGTCTTCGACTTCTATTAAATTCTCAAGACTGGACGACAATTTGAGAAGCCGAGTGGTTTTCGTCCGTAGCAGGTGACGATTTACGCGAGGTCCTGGAATGCAAACAAACAATATGAGTACGTAAATACAGATTTCTACAACACCAAAAAGGGTGCAAAAATGCTCTGCTACACGAAGAAGTCATTTTCCACAAATAAATGGCCCAACAAGAATATCGAAAGAAAGACCATGAAAAATAAAAGAAAAATCCAATAAGTTCTGGCGAACTTGGCATTTCGTGCTTAACAAGCCACACCCACAAGCGACCCCAAAATCACCGGGAAGCCCAAAACATGAATGAAACACGCTGTTTTCTACTTGTTTCAAACAACACAGCTGAACTCAAAAGGAAGAAAAAGGAAGAAAAATGGCTACACGTGGCCAAAGCGTCATTCCGTGCGCGTGGGCCGACTTACTGTGTGGGTTGTTTCTCTATGATTAGGAGATTGTCCTTGTTGGTTCTGCATCTCTTCTTGTTTACGTGTGGCAGTCTGCCGCGAGAGCCTGGCTCTGTTTTGGGGTGGACCTGTTCCAAGAAGCCATGTTTTGTTTTAGAAAAACAGAGCTTGGCTCGTATGGTAGCAACTTAATGAGTTTCTTTCATGCAACTCCGCTTAGAACATTTCCGTTCCCATTATGAAAGTCATAATAATAGAACAACTCCCACGTTACGCCTTCAGAAAATTTCAGCTTAGTTTGCACCGTAATTAGACCGTCAAATTTAGTTAAACTTTATAGTGTTATAAATGTTCATTCAAATAAGAAAAAGTAAAAGTAAACATAAGCAATAAAAAATGAATGACTTTATCGATAAAATTACCAAACAAATCCTCTCTCTTTTTAAAATATTTAATTTCAATTTGTTTTAAGATTTTTTGGTATTTTTTCAGCAAAAGTCAGCATTCAAGGAAAAGCGCTAAGTGGATAAATTCCGCGTTTATGGGATTATTCCACGCATTGCTTTATATCAAACTACAGAAGCGTTTGCAAAGAGCGTTTCTCAAGCTGGGAAAAAAAACTACAGCGGCTTCGTTATACGCGGATTCGGGTATAGGTCCCGTCCATGCTAACTTCCGCGTATAACAAGGCTTCCTCACGCAGGCTTGAAAGCCGTGTAGAAACTTTCAGAGTTTACTGTCACAAATGCTAAGTACAACAAAACCACCGACCTTGAATCATTCGCAAGGCCATTTATGTCAATTTTCATGAAAACTGGATGTCAATTTCCCGCTTTTAAAAGACACGCCTTCTCAAAACTCGTTTGAAACCCCCCCCCCTAATTGACGTACACAAGATTCCCATAACCACGCCCTCTACCCCTTCCCATAAGCCCTGGGCGGTTGACCAATGGACGTGCATTGCCTTGGTAGGCCAGTCGTGCAAAAAAAAGGCCCCAAACAAATCTTACCAATATAGGAAAGAAGGACGGGCAGAAAAATGAGCCCGTGGGCGGCACCGATGAGTACGATGCCCAGGTACATACGGAAGTAGAATACTTTGAAAATTTGGGACTTGGCGAACGCCAAGACGACGATGCCTCCGAACTTCGTGAACGTAATACCGGACAACACCTGTTTGTACGACGCAAGAGAAAAAATACGTTAAAAATACGCCATCATCGACGCCAACATATTACCGTTTGTTTAATTAACCTGATTCTTTTATATTTCCTACTATTATTTTAGTACATTTTATAAGTAGTTTTAATACTTATTTTCATTTGTTTGTAACTTTTCCTGTTTCATATAAAAATGTTTATTTTTTATACTCCAAAAAATTCTCTTTTACTTTCTCAAAGCAAAGATTCCAATAACTTCCTATTCATTATTTAAACAAGTGTTCCAATTTTTTTTAATTCTAAACAAATATTCCAATTACTTTCCTTTTAGTTTGTTTAAACAAATACTTCAATCCTTCTATTTAAATACTTCAAATACTTCTATTTAATCCAAATATTTATTAAAATTTTTTCGAATATTAGTATCGGTGTTATTTTTACGTACCGAAGTTCCCATCTTGATGAGCGCTTCGGAAGCGCGACCAATTCGCGTTTCTTCGACAGAAATGGCGAACGCTCGTACGATGTGACTGCAGAACTCTACGGAAATACCAATACCCTGCAAGAAACCAAATTCCCATCACATTAGTAAAAACCTCTTTCAACGACACTCCAGATGCCCAACTGAATCGAAGCTGAAGAGAAACGAAAGCTTTCTTCGTTTTCCGAAAGTGTGGGAGGAGCAAAGGGGGGCAGTTGGGCGAGGGAGGGGGAGAGGGCGGCAAAGGAGCTATATGCTTACCATAACTAAGTTGACGAGTGAGACGGCGTTGAGAGAAATGTTCCACCAATACATCAAGCCCAGGAGGTTGGTGAGGATCATGCTAATAGTCAACAGGATGACTAAAGCGGAATGGATATCCAAACCCATCAGCAAGAAGGTGACGACCAGGATGGCGCCCAACGAAATGGCCAGCGAATGGAACGTGTCGTACCACATAGTTAAGTACTGTTCGTAGTAGACGTAAAAGATGGAGTAAGGGAACACTTCGACTTGCGGGTCGGTGGGCTCTCGGATGCTGTTCATGGCTTGCGTGATGTTATCGGCAATGATACGAGCTTCGGACATGGCGCTGTAGAAATCCACCGAGGTGGTCAACACCGAGTGGTACGTCATGAAGTAATTGGCGCCCACTTGCAACGTCGAATTGTCGGTGCCGTTCTGGAACTTGACGCCCTGTAAATCACAAGAAATAGGGCTTATGAACGGCTTGTTGACTCCAAGCTTTGTTAGCCGCACTTTCTTATTTCTCTTAGCGTGATTAGAGTATCAAAAACAAACTCTTAAGTAAAACTAACCAAGTAAAATGCAACAACAAAAAGAAAATAAATACGCAAGATACATAAAAAATGTAAACTAAAAATGACCCCATCGAAGAAATAAGAAAATAAACAAGAATTTAAAACAAAAGGTAATGAAATAAAAAATTCGAAAAATAGAAAAGATTTGGTCGAAAAAATAGAGCTGACAATCAAACGAGGAAATGATGAGATTTTGGGAATGCGGAAACTATTTACCACTGATACCACTGGAACATTGAAATGTGAAAAATTGAGAGAAAAAATAAAACATCTAAGATATAAAAGCTGAAAATAATAAAAAATAAAATAAAATTAATGAAATTACCGCGCCGTACGCTGCGTGACCGCCTTTAGGACAGTAAGCTCCAGGAATATCAGCTAAAAAGAAGGGTAAATAGTTGTTGAAGGTTTCAGGAGTAGGGAAATCCCTCGTTGTCATGTCGTCGAATTCCATTGGGCAACGGCCGCAGTCGCCATAATTCGCGTAGTAATCTGGAAAAGAAGACAAAACGACCCGATATAGTATGTAAACTGGACGCAATAGTCTTATATTTAAACGAAGCGACTTACTCCAAAAATTTACGCCTTTTTCGCGAGGAAAACACTCGCATTAATTCGAACCTTTTTTTCTGCTTTTTCTCCAAAATTTATGGAACGTTAAAGAAGTTTAGAAAAACTACATTCTTTTCTCTCGAGATTTTAACACAAATTGAAGTTATTATTCTTAATTTGGAATTGAGACGCTTGGCCAGTTAATGCTTTTCAAACATGATAAAATGATTACCGATGGGAAGAGCGAGCACTACCCTCTGTTGCATAGTTTTAAAGTCTAGCCAAAAAAAAAATACCAGTAGATGAGCAGAATTGTCCGTCTCTCGCATCCCCGGCGGTAAAAACGTTACAACATGACGGTACACCTTCTCCACCATCGAACCGCAACCAATCGACGAAGTCATCAAACCAAGAAGCAGCATTGGCAGCAATGTAGGTCCTACACAAGCAAACGAAAAACGGAAACATTTTAACATCTTTCCGACAGATGAATTATGCAGCTTTTGAAAAAACGTGATACAAACTCAAAAAGATTGAATTTCATTCGAAAATTTTGTTCAATTTACAGACGCTGAGATAAACTTCTGGTAAAAACTACGAAGAGGGACGAATGGAAAACGAACAAAGAGAACAGTGAAAAGATAAACTAAAGACAGTACGAATGAAAAAAGCTAATAATCGCAAAGGTACATTCTGAAAAAAAAATCACACGGGAAACGCTCTTTGTGAGCTACTTGTCCTGACCTGTTGGCAGTTTTGGAGGCCAAAAACAGTTGGGTCGCCAAAGAATCCGTATCGCAGGCGTAACCACCGCACAACTTTTTCTGGAAGCTTATGTCCGTGTAATCCAGTTTGTTGTCTTTAACCACGAAATACACCGGCGCTCCCACGGCTAAGTACTTGCTCAGATACTACAACCGCACAAAAAAGGCAAAAAAATATATTATAATGAATTTCCCTCTTCATCAAATGTTTTAAAAAAGAAGGGGAAAAAAGCAAAAAAAAGCAAAAAAAGTAGAAAGAAAAAGAAAAGAAGGAAAATGAGGAAACGAGGAAAAAGAAAAAGAAAACGAAAAGGAATAAAGAAGAAAAATGGAAGTAAAAAGGAAGAAAATGCGACAGAAGAAAATGAAAAGGAGAAAAAAAGAAAAAAAAGAAAATGAAAAGAAGAATTTGAAAAAGAAGAAAATGAAAAGAAGAATTTGAAAAAGAAGAAAACGAAAAGGAATAAAGAATAAAAACCGAAGAAAAAAGAAGAAAAAAAGAAGAAAACAAAAAAGAACAAGACACAGAGAAAAAATTACGTCAAAGTAGTCCAGCATGTACGAATCTTCTGGCATGGACAAATTCTGCTCCAAACCCACGTATACATGCGGGATAACGGCAATGCTCACGCACAACCAGGCCAAAAAGCCCACCACAACTACGGCGCGCCCTGGAGTCGACAATACCGCCGGTGCGTAGATGTGCTGGAAGAGTTTGTACAACGCTCCTTCGCTGTTTGAGCCATCCGAGTCGTCTTTCTTTGACAAGCGTACGCAGCATACGACATCCAAACGGTTCGCCTATTAGAACAGTGCAGAAATAAATACAATATCTGAATACATTAAAGTAAATAAAACAGACAAAATTAACTCATACTTCTGCGTTGGCTCATAACACACAAAAAAGTAAGACATAAGCTTCAGAGCAACTCCCTTAAATCAAAGCTTTTCTATCAGCAACGTCTACGTTCTTACTTCTTGTCGGGCGGTATCCAACGACATGAGTCCCACGAAGCAGGTGATTTGCAGCAAAAAGTCCAACAAGAGGGCCATACCGGCGTACAACGCAAAGGCTCTGACGGCTGGCATAGACGACAAAGCGCCCAAGAAGAAACAACACGACTCGGAAGCGGAAGAGAGCAGCATGGAGGGTGCCACTTCTCCTACAATGCGCCCAATGTGTTGCGCGTGCGTTTCCATGGGTCGCCGCGTGTCGCGCTGGTACGTTTGGACGAGAATGAAGATGTTGTCTACACCCACAGCGAGGACCAAGAAAGGAATAACCTAAAATTCGATGAAAAGATAAACAAATAGTTAATTTTTCACTAAAAAGAAATTTTTTACACCTTCACGAAAGACAGAAGATATCAGTAGCAGGAAGTATTTTTTAAAAAAATATCACTCCTGTATAACTACTAAATACTTAATCATATTATTACTCTTTAAAGATAGTGATTCTTTGATTCTTACAGAATACAAAACAACAAACAGTAAATTACTCTTTTCAAAAGTCACTTTCTACTTTTTTGAAAGATGTTTTATGTGTCTATAATTTGAGATTACTCTGATATTAGTCTACTTACTGAAATGTATCGTTACTCATCCTTGAAGGATGTAGATTTTTCTAATAATTCACTAATTTTCTAATAATTTTTCTAATTTTCTAAGATTTCAGAATCTCTATATATCTTTCAGAAAAATTCTTACCTTCCCAATTTTTTTTAAATTCTCGATTTTCAAGTATTTTTTTAGTTAGTTAGATTTTTCAGAGTAAATCACGTTAAGGTGAAATTTTTCTAAACAAAGTCATTGTTGGATTTTTTCCCGATTTTTGAATAAGACTTCCGCCTCAGTATGTGGTAGTGTAAGTAAGAAATTAGTGAAATGAAATTACTTCGATGATGATCAGGGTAGCAGCCACGCCTAGGTAGCCATAGATACCGATAGAAGCGGCCACGGAAAGCAGGACAATGACAACTCCACCCACACCCAAAGTAATCTTGCTGTCGACCAAGAGGGTGGACCAGGAACGGGTTTGACCCAAGGCGATGGCGATGTACAGGAACATGATGATGTAGGAGATGGAGATGGTGCTGATGTCACCTTTGCTTTCGCGTTCCAATTCGTCTTGGATGGAACGTTCCGCTTGGCGTGCTACGGTCATGTAAGAGGGCATTTCTTCCGCAACCCATTTCTTCATGTACCTCAAATACCTACGAAATTAGAACACAGAAGGAATTAGCTCCCGAAACCATGACGTCATGAGGTAGGTTACAAGCGGAAAAAAAAAATCAGAGGAAACAGTTTGTAGAAGCCAATTGTCTATTTCATTAGAAAGGCGTCAGTAGACCATTGCAGATTTTTTTAAAACTTTTTTTGGGACCCGAGGCCTGAAGAAATTGAGGAACAAGTTTAAGCCCCGCCCATCGCCTTGGGCAATAAAAATATTCGATTCTAATTATCTCGCTTATGGCTTATCTTACACACACACTTTCAATAGCTCGATCGAATTGCTTTTCAAACTGCGTCGAAGAAACTTGCTTAAATGCAATATAATCAAATTATGCGGAAAAAGACGACAAAGGAAAACGAAAAATACATTAAAAACGTATTTTCATTGTCGGTTAAAAATATCCTAGAGAAACGAAGAAACTTACGCAGCTTCCCAAGATAAGGCAGGGCCCAGTTTTGACTTGTCGTTCTGGTTATTTACCAAGAAGGTGACTATCAGCGCGGTGGCATTGGTATAGTAATGCGAATCCAAAGTAGGCAAGCCAGATTCGTTATGGAACCCTCCCAAGACTACGTAAGGGAAGGCCGGGCCGCCCCATTCGGCCAAGCATGACACTTGGTTAAAGTGCGAGTCTGACGTCATCAACGGATTTCTGGAACAAACAACGCAACCAAATTAGACGAAAAATCCTTCAAAACGCATTAAGTTCAGAATGTGTTGTCTTTCTCTTTAAACTCGTTAAGAAAAAGCGACCAACTTTGGTAACTTTACATGCAAAAGACCTACGAGTACTTTGTTAAAAATGATTTTGAAAAGTATTAAAAATATTAAGAAATACCGAAACAATAAATAAATTACCTGATGCAATAATCGGCATGATCCAGGTAAGTATAATTCTTGTCTCCAGTGTGCTGCTCCTGTCCCAAAGTCTCAGGATTAGACTGCCACCAACCCATTGCACTCTGAACAGCGCAAGAACTGTCTGGCCCCATAGGTTTGAAGCAAATATCATCCAACATGGTATAATTGTCGTCCGCAATCAACTAAACGTTAACGAAACAGAACATGTTTTACTACATCGATCACGATTATCAACATTCAGTTCTTCTCTTTCTCTCCATTCCGAAATCGCTATTCTCCTGTCCCCTCCCAAAACCCCCAAAACGCCTCCCAATTCGAAGTATCATTCTTTCTAAAAAATATTTTCCAAAAATCCGAACCAGCTACAATCAATATTCAACTCCCACTTTCTGCAATAAAAACCTCACAAATGTTCTACTCACGTTCTGAACAGCCAATTGCACTTGCAGGACGGTGTCCATGAACGAACGGTTGAAAACGGGACCGAAAGTCTGTCCGTTCTCCGATACCACCTAAGAAATCGAATTTTTTTAGAAAAATTCTTCTACAAAATAAATAACAATTTCGAAAAGCAATATTACTGGTTGCATATCATCCTTAGCAACAAAAATGATCTGCTCCGTCCGATAAAAGGGCGAAAACTGCGAATCGAAATATTCCTTTTCCAACCGCGATCGCGACTCCGGCGACGCCCACAATTCCACCGGATCCGTAGTAACTTGCAAGTGCACAATGCCCACCGAGCACGAAATGGCGACCCCCAATCCCAGCACCAAGATAATAAAGGGATGTCCAGCACATACTAAAAACATTTTTTATAAATTAATAATTACCCAAAAAAATTTGCTTTTCATTTCAGGAAAATATTGTATATTTACTTTTAACTATAACTTTAACTTTTACTCAATTTACTTTATTAAAAAAGGAAAATTAAAAATTACTGTCTGGTTCATTTTCATGGCAGTATTAACTTAAGAAAAGATAATATACTAGCAAGATCAATTTTTCACTGAGAATTTTTTTTACCAGTGCCCCATGCCGTAAAAAATCGTTCCAAAGCGCGTTCCATGGCGGCGCCAGCGCGTTCGATGCACGATGCGTCATCCAAATCATCATCGGCCGAAAAGGAAGAACTGTTCGACACTGTCGGCCTCAACGTTTGCTTCCGCGTAGTGCCCCACGCTAGAATACCAAAAAAATCATTAATCCCCTTCGCCAATTTATTTTATTAATTCTACCTCCTACAACCAAATAACACACGACCAATTAAATTTCTACAGCAAATCCATTCCTTAGCCCATGCATTTGTTAGAGAACCAAACGACCCACACAGTGCCCATACACAATTAGCCCACACCTTCAGTTTTTTCACGCGAAACTCAACACCCAACAAAGATACCGAGGAAAAAATTAAAGAAAAGCGAATTCAAAGCCAAAATATTCATGAAATGAAATAATTCATGCAACAGAGAAATACGCGAAAAAAGCTTTTTGGTTTTGGTTTTAATTTACTTATTTTGTAGTCTTTTTTATAGTGTTTCGCTCAAAATTTCATTTGTCATTCTCGACAAGTTGCTATTTTCAGGACGAATTTCATTTTCTTAGTGTTTCGCACCAGTCGCGTCCGAACGTCATCATCGTCTCCATTAGGCATAAGCTCCGCCTCCCAGCCCGTATCTACACATGCACAATTACCGGAACGTCCCTATTGCTGAAGCTTTACGCAGCCAAAAAAAATATTAAAAAATTATAATAAATACGTCCAAAGCGAAACGGCGAAAAATAAAGTGTCACGGGGGGAGGAGCCAACTCATGAAATCAGAAAAGGTCAAAATGTACAAAAGTCAAGCGCCAACACACAAAGACAAAACAACTGCTTTGGTACGGGTGACATTTATTTTTTGGGTAACGTACGATTCCCCGATTCGGCTTGCGATTCTTGAAGCGGTTGCGCTTCATCGTCGTCGATGTCTAATCCGGCCCGTGCGGCCCGCCGTTCCACCGCCACGTTGGTCGTCACGTCCAATACGGACGTCGATCCTCCTTGCGCCACGCCCGCCAAGCGGCGCCCCACCAAATCGCCCAAACCCAAGCCCCGCCTACTGCGCTCGCTTCGCGGATCTCGTAACCTGCGAGAAGGCGTACTCGACGGCGCCGGAACTGTTGTGTTCGTGATGTATGATGTGTCGAGATGTGTGGGTAGATGAAGAAGAGGACAACGAACACAACGCCCCCGTAAAGAAAATGGCGGAGGGACAACACAAGATACAACAATGTCATGACAATGCACCATCCGTTATTCCCAATGTTCCCCATTTTTTCCCCGCTCCCTTCTCCTTTTTGGCCCCATCCCCACCCCTCCCCAAAACACACACAAAAAATCATCATTTGTGATCAACTGCAACGAAAACTACTAAACAACACGGACTTTTTCAAGGGTTAGGATCACAAGGAATGAACAAGGTGGTTGAACCAAAATAAGAACATTTGGGGGGGGGGGGAGATAACTGAGGTTAATGATGATGATGAGGAAGGAGGTGTGTGGTGCGTACGTCGTGGTCACGTGGTGTGATCAATGGCGACAATGAAAGGTTAGGGTGTGATTGGTTGGTTGGTTCGTGGTGTGCGTAGCATGCCGTGGTTTACTCGTTGTCTATGGCTCTTTTTAAACAAGAATACATTACCATCAACCCCCCACCCACATTTTGCTACAATCGGAGGTAAATTACAGAAGATTCTTTGTTGGACGACTTCTTAGGTGACAAACTCCCGAAACTAGAGAAAAAGTTCAAACCGAAGGTTGTGGAACGTTCAAAAGTAAAAAAATGCTCAGTGTTGGACGTTAACACCATTTACTTCATTTATCTAGTAAGTTTTACTTCCTTTTGTCGTTTCTAGTAATGATGTTTAGGGTAACAAAACTTTAATTAAGCTGTATGACGCTAATAGAAGATTTTAAGATCTGAAACGTTGCCAAATGAAATGTCATGGGAGTTGGGAAAGCGTAAATCGAACACTTTGGTAGGAGCGCGCGGCCAATCGAACATTTTCAGACGCTATCAATGCTAGCGAGCTTGCAGAAGGAATAGCTCGACAATGAAAAGTGAGCCAACGTCTGCTGAGCACCAATCGAACGTTTTCTGCCCTTGGATGGCCCAACGTAGGGATAAACAGTGAACACTGCAAACTACTGAGCCTTCTTGATTGACCACGCTACTTAGCGAGCATTACTGGCATGGTCGTAAGCCGAAGATTGTGAAAGGCAGCGAGAAGAGAATCGAACATTCTATACGTTCAAGTGTTCTTAAACTGCATCGACAGAATCCAATAGAACCTGAAATGCGAACCTGTCGAGACCTAAATGAAATCGAATATTTTTGAGCTCTTCTCGAAACTAAATCGCAGAATGTTTCCGAGCCAAAGCGTAGCTACGAATGTAACTGACGCTATCTGGCGGATAATTAAATACTACTACGCATATGAATTCAAGCGTATATACATAATCTACAAGCTTAAAGGACAGGAACCGCTTAAAAACGCAACTGCCTAAGAAGCTTACGGCCTTATGACGTCATAGCCCGAGCAAGGCAAGGACAAACCTGGATGTCCGCAACCCATGTTGCATTGCAATGCTACAGGACAAATTCGTTCAACAGTGAATCTTCTTCATCTACCTCAATTTATAGCTCTTCCATACTTCTGAACAAATTCCACTTTGTGCTAAAGCCGCACACTGCCCCATGTTAAAGCTATTTGACTAAAAAGGAACATTTTCCCTTTGGGTACGCGATGGACTGCACGTGAATCACGATGCAGCATACACACTACAGTGCTACACAATTCCCATGTTCACCCCCCATAAACAAATCCCTTCTATAAACTACGTTCACGCCATTAATTGTAACCCCCAAGACGACACAAAACCCGCAGAACATTCAAGAAACAAACACAACTTACCTTTCACAGACCGGTAGGACACCAAAGCCGTGATGGAAAGGTAAAACACGCTGAGTACCGTGAAGACCACAGCCAAACTAAAGGTCAAACACTCCAACCCGGCAACATTACATTCGGGTGCTGGTGGAGGTGGCGGGGCTGGTACCGGGCAACTGTCCGAACAATCGACGCAAGAACAAGCGCTGGAATTCGCCTGTAATTTCAAGATAAACCAAATTATTCAAACCCACCTACAAATCAATAAAATAAGCAGAGAATAAATAATAAATGAAATAAGTAACAAATGAAAAAAATTAAAGGTCATTCGGATATAACGGACTATGTACTGCTGACAACTAGTTGTCGCTAAATAGACTTGTTTCCCAAGCTTGAAGAAAAAGCTCACTAACAATTGTTTTCATTGTGTGTTATACTGAAGTCCAATGAAAACTGGTACAAACTACAGCAGTCACAAATAGGCGACTGTACCAGAATTTAACGGACGTTTTAAGAAAGAGGATTAAACAAAACTCGGAAATTAATTACGGTGCGAAATCAACTTTCCGTTTCAACAGCCACTAAACGAAAGAATCACACTTTTGAAAACGAAAAGAACGTAGCATTTCAGGTCTTTCAACATTTAGTAGTTTCTATGATGGCGAGATGGCGTTAAGTAAAACACCTAATACGGTGGCACCGGTGTGCTACGTACCGTAACGCCTTCACTGCAAGGGATGTATCCAGGATGCAAAGGATAGAAGCCATTGTATTCCGTATCGTTGCTGTAGACCCAATGGATCTGGAAGGGCGAAAATCCTTGATGTTCCGCATCTGCTCCCATGTAGTCCAAAATCCTATTGACGCCAATAATTACATGAAAAAAATCCTCTGAAAATCGCCTCATGTCCTTCTCTTACGCGTGAGCATCGCAGTTTTCCACATCCGAGTTACACATAATGTCCAAAAAAAGTCCGTTGGTCGAGGGATTGACAACATCTTTGCACGATTCGAAAATACCGTCCGCGTAGATGTCGTTCAGGTAGAAATTGATGCTACCATACATGGTGACAGTGTCATCTAAAGAACACCGGAAATGTTTTCATTAAAACATGGTGTCATGGAAGCGTGAAAGGTAAAACGAAACGAAAACAACGAAAATAAATAAATAAGATAACCAAAAATATAATACGATGACTTATTATACGAATATAATACAAATAAACACCAACATACTCAAAAAGTAACGAAATATACGTACTGAATTGTTTGGGATCAAGTGGCTCAAGGTATTTGGAGTGCTCCGGATGGCAAGTCATGTAACAGAACGGGATCCGGAGATTACGCGTACACGAGGGACACCGCCCGGCCATGGAAAGTAAGACACCCAAGCCGGAGGTCAAATCCGTTACTTGATTCGACGCGCAACATGTGTCAATCGGCGTTGGATTTTGGGGATCTAAAATATTATACGAATAAACGTTGATTTCCCCATGTTTCTACTAAGTTGACGTATGTAAGCTAGGACTTCCTACCCCAGTCGTCTGGGAATAGCTCAGGGCAGATGCCGTAGAGCGCTCTGGTTGAATCCACGTCTAAAGGTTTCGCGCTCCCGTTATAAGCTAAATTCAAAGCCTGTCCGTCACAACCCGGATCCATTTTGTTGCAAGTACCGTACCAGATACAATGCCCAGGGGTGTCCGGCGATTGTGAAGAGGCTTTTGGTGACCAGAAATCATCATGATGCAGCCCTGATTCGTCTTCATCCGGCTGAAAAAGGCGAAAAACAAAAATTATAAACCTCTGCCAAAACGCTACAAAATATGTGTATTGTGTTTCAGTCAGTGCTCTACTTTGCTGTAGCTAGATGAGTAGAGCATTGCAGAATTTTTTTCGAAATTTTTCGGGTGACTGGGGACAGAGATAAGTGAGAAACAAGTTTTGACCCCGCCCATCGCCTCGGGCACTGGAAACGTTCGATTCTCGTTTACACGCGAACCGGTTGACTCACGATAACGTGTAATAGCTCGACTGAAAGCTCTTTTCAACTGGCATCGTGTAAACGTGTTTACAAGCGAAGTCAATGGACGGAATTATGGGTAAATGGGACACAAAAAAGCGTCTACACCAAATGCTATAGCGTGGTTCGTATAGACCTCGCTTTTTATGCTTATATTGCACGGGTGATACCATCACTTCCTTTTTTATCATCCTGAACGACGAAAGTTGGGTTTAGCAGTCTGAAACGCCGAGAACGGATCTGTACGTCCCATACAAAGTCAGATCTTACGCAATGCCACGAAGGTTTGAGAACCGAGAAAGTTGAGAGCTCCCTCACCCAAAACCAGTTACGCTTTTCACTACCAACAGACCGATACTACCCAGTTACGCCCACACCTCGTCTTCCTTGTCAGAACAATCATCCTCCACAAATTTCCTTCCTCTCCTACTTCCACCGTGAAATTTAAGTAGGCTACCACCCTTGTGGGTCCAAAACATGTCACAACAAAGCTCAATCTTTCATTCTTCATAACCACCACTGGTATGAAACAAAAGTCCCAAAAAGTTTTTCCAAAACTACTCGCTACAAATAAATCCTGCTGAGAATTCTCAGTTTTGCTTTCCAACACGTCGCTACTCCGTTTTTTTCCTCCTTTGATTTACTACTACAATTTCAATATTCCCTAAACCTACTTTCGCCCACGTCTCAGCAATACAATTTCTTGCAGCCACGCAGGAAAAAATTACATTGCAAATCATAAAAATTACTAGCAATAACTTGCATCACTCACCTCGCGTGTGTCTAGACAATTTCCCAGTAATCAACCAAAGAAAAGACTGCGGCAAAAAAATACCACATAATATTCAACTGAAAGCCTCCCATAGCGTGTATTTTTTGCGTCCTTATACGAACACGGTAACTGTACCGGGTTCCCAAAGGGAAATCGTTCATCGAGAGATGGGCCAAGGCCAGCCATTTCTCCTCGCCAAAAAAATCCTAATTATTTTTTCACAACTCAAAAGACTACCTCACTATTGATACTCCGAATCGAAAGTCACCTTCGGCCCTTTCTCCAACGTTCTCTCCGGACGGACCACTTTTTTCCCTAAATTTATCTCCGGAAAAAAATTAACGACACCGGTTCCTCCGCCTTTTCAGATTCCACTCGTCTAGTCTATCGTTACCATCTGTCGGACGCGAAACACGTTTTCGCATTCACTCTCACTTTCATTTCACCCCCTTTAACGTCTCTTGCGTACCTGGTACACACAGTACAAAACTTTCCGTACCCTCAAAAAAAATAAAAAAATAATAAAAAACTAGATAAGGCAGCCCCCACCATTGGAAAAATTTCTCTTTTTCAAGAAGTAATACACTCCCTACTCCTTGCATCTTTTAATTCGGAAAGAAAGACAGAAAGGGTGCATTCAATACCAACCATCCGTACAAGTAATTTTCCTCACAAACGTTCACTTTCACTTATTTTACGCAGTACCCTTCACTTGTACTTACAATAACTACGACTTCTGAATTTCTTTTATTGATTCAACGAGTGAATTAAATTTATAATAAATTAAAATTATGTTTATTAATAACCAAAACGTAAAGTCGTTTAAATTAAGTTAGCCATCTCTATTTTCAAATACGTATTGCAGATGTTCTCTATCAAGATTTAGATTTCAACTTTCTCTACTTTAGTATTTCTTATTTAAAAAAATGTACAGATAAAAATATTTCTGGAAAATTTCGAGGCCATTTGTAGTGTAAAATCCAATACATTTTATAGGGAAAATTTCGAGAGAATTTGAAGGGTTTGTGAATTCGAGACAATAAGAATAAAATTTTCTTACTACTACAAAAGCGTAATCAAATCTATCAGCACGCCAAACTCCCGAAAACCGCGCCAAGTCATTTCCCTACGTAAACGTTCCTTGCGAAAAGAAGATCACGGCCACGGACTTGACTTTCCAAAAGTGACCACTTTCACTTTCACTTTCCAAAAACCTTCAGTCGAGCTAGCTGACCATTATTCAACGACACTGACCACACCTCTATACACCAAAAAAATGCAGACAGGTCACACTTTACACATTCTGGTCTTGGCTTACTTTCTCCTGTATTACAAGTCTAGGCATACAGAACAAAATTATTTTCCAAAAAATTTTTGCCAACTAATACAAGACCGGTAGTTCCTAACTTATTTTTTAATATACCAAGAATAAAAGGATACATCAACGTTACCCGTACACATTAAATCGTAAAGTGCATAAATGATACAGCAAAACGCGACAACTCACTCGGAACTTGGTTTTTCTTTAAACTGCCACCACATTTAAAACTTCCTATATTTGATAAAGTCAGAGCAAGGAAAGAAATTTAATGCAATACTAAAAACGTAGAATGAATAAAACACGCACTAAACAAAACGTCGCTAATTTATTCTACGACACTTCGCCTACAAAATCTATGCAAACTAAAATACTCAAGCTTTACAACAAATGATTTAAAAAATCGAACGATAAAACTTATATTGCTTAATATATTCTTAATACTCAAATTACTTCCTATATACTTACTAACGTAATATATTCTTATAACTCAATACTTCCTATATTACGTAATATTATAAACATGTGTCACATGTGTACGAACTAATAATTGTTTGAGAATACTATTATAAGAATACGATTATTACACTAGCCACATTTCGAGCACGATTTCCTTTTAAAGAAACTACCTCGCGAATTAGACCTGAATTAACTTCCATGGTCCCCCAGTGTCTGCTAACAAATTTCATTCATCCTGTTTCATTCCACTATTTGGCCTGCACCAACGGTCCGTTATTCCGATCTCCTCCTCCTAGATGCTAATTAACCCCAAATCTTTCCAAAGATTTCACCTACTGAGCCTCTTCTCTACCTTGCCAGGGGCAATGTCTTAGCCTTGGCCTCCTCTCGCATGTAAGATGCCGTAACACCCATCTCGCCTCCGAACACCTCATCACCCATTGTTAAACGCCAAGTAATCCGAGTATTCTTTCATTTTTTTTCTTTGTCTTTTCTTTCATCTCTGCTGCCCCGGACCCCATACCCCCTCACTACCACGACCACCTATAAAAACTGGTTGAATTTGCCCACAGGTATTGCAATTTCCCTCTCTTTTTCTCGGTTCTTCTGAAACGCCGTAACTTCTGCGCGGGGCCGGAAACTCCGAAATTACCCTTTATTTTCTTGTGTCACCACACTTTTATACTAGTTAAAAAAAACTACCTAGAATCAGGCCAACATTACACGCTATTCTTAGATACATGTCAGCCCCCCCCCCCCCCTCTTGAATATGGCCCACTTAGCTCCGACTCGATCGATTCAAAGCACGCCACAACAACAAAAATTTGTACACACCAACACGCAAAAGCGCCACACTACGCAAACATGTTGATAAGAACTGTTTACGATAGTTTTGGACGCATACCTTTCAGGGATTCTTTGATGCTATTGCAAATCATTTGAAACCTTACGCATACTTAAAGGGCAATGGACTCCAAAAACACATATAGAGATTTTGATGGATTATTATAATACACATTACTTTAAGAATATAGAATTTTGTTTCGATTTTTTCTGACCAGCCGTTCTGGAGATATTTATTTCCAAATTTTTTACCTTTTCCCACCCACGAGAAGCATGACGTCACGGACGGGAAAATTTGAATTTCAGATGTCTTATTTCCTAAATATCTTTGTTACTATTTCGCACCTGAGAAAAAGACAATTATACCCGGAAACTGGATTTTTCGCTCTTTTTTATAAGATAAAGTTGTTTTTTGGTGTCCACTGCCCTTTAAGTTTTGATTCTACAAAACATTTTTTTAAATAATGCTAAAAAATATTACTATGCGAATATGTCTCACTGCATAAAAAATGTGCAAGTATTTCCTCATGGAATTTACTCACTGCATCATAGTTGATCTCATCAACTGAAGAATTTTAACACTGGAAAATTTTCAATATTTCTTGCACTGTGTTATCTTATATATTACTGATTCTAATAATTTTCAATATTTTACTATTTTATTTTAGTATTTTATTTTAGTTTTTGAGTATTTTAATTTAGTTTTGAATTCATGAAACATTGTTGGCATTACCACTATTTTTTCATAGAAAGTTGTTGACATCAGCACTTCAGGGACTGAATAACTTGAAAATGGAGAAAAGCGGAGAAAATTAGAGAAAAACTATCATGTAAAATCATTCCTGAACGTACGCAACGTAATTTGAAGGTAATGTTACGGATTTTCTACCAGCATTTCTTATGAATTTTTCTCGGAAGTCGACATTCTCGCTGCCATATTCAATTTCCTGGGAAGAAATCGCGGCCAATCCTTTCCGGCGCGGCACGCATATCGACCCACAATGTCGCGCATGCGTACAGGTGGTACGAGGAATTTGAGTGTGACGTCAATGGGCATTTGTATACGACTGAGTTCCGCCTCTACATTTCTACACTTTTCTAGGAAGTATTTAAATACGTGTATACGGCTTCCCTTGGGAAAAAATACTTCTTAATGTCTTCCTAAGCTTTTTAGAACTGTTTTGATGCAAGCGACGCCCTGATAAGTTGATCATTCTATCGTATTGTTCGTCGTACAATGAAATACCCGACAGAAGGGACTATTTAATATTGGAACGAAAATTTCAAGTTTTACTTTAAGCAGCAAGTGCTCATAAAAAAACTCAACTCGTTGTCTCCTATATCCGGGTCAGGCCAAGTCACAGTTTCGTGTTTTCCCTACTACAGTAAAATATCGGATGTAAGATACTTTTGAATACCAAAACAAAGATCTAGAAGCTTATTAAGTGATTAAACGTATTAAGTGCGTTATCTCTTAAGTTAAACGTATTAAGTGCGTTATCTCTTGCATCAGGGTTTCTCTTGAAAACGAGTCGTTAACATACTTTCATTGCAATTCTTAGTGATTTGCCCTTCCCAAGTGTTTACAGCATAATCAACACGCAATATCTTACATCCGGGCATTCTATTCAGGCTGCCCAGCTGTAGGAAGAATATTGTGCGTGTCTGACGAGCTTCAAAGTAGAAGACCCGTAGGTAACGGAAATCCTCGTAAAGGCGACGTTTCGAATAACATGTGCTCTTACATCTGGGTCATCTTTTTCAATTTACAAGACCTAAACCGGGCTCCTAAACTCTTCGCGAGAGCTTTTCTCTTAAATATGGGTTGCATTCGATGCAATTATCGCTACAGAATTCACTTGACAGCTAAACTGGATACAAGAGACACTGAAAAAATCTAGGAAAATTCTGTCACAAAAAATATCGCATTAACGTACGTTAAGTTTCCCGTCTCTTACAAGCGGTTTTCACTTCAACAAAGTCTTTTACATCCGGGTTCAACTTGACTGGCGGGCTTATGTGTAATATACTTCGCCATTATCTTGACTATAACTTACAGGACGGAGAAACTAAGAAAAATAGACTTCTAGGCAACGATCTGAAAGGAACCCGCATGTAAGAGACTCTCACTTCTGCATTCCACAAGTACTTTACATGCGGCATTGATTCTCAATACTTCTAAACGCAAATATCAATCTCATTTTACTCCCTAATCAATCGTTCACACCCCGTTTTAATTCTACAATGCACCCCCGGATGTAAGAGACACTTCCTCCCGTGCCTTCAGCTTCCTAGTGAATACTCAAACAATCGCACTTAGGAGAAACAGAGACAGAGAAAATACTTATGCTATATACTTCTTCAACTGGACAAACCGTTTTGATAAAATCGCTCCCGAAAGTTTCAGAATTTTAGCTCCTGTATTGGGCTGCCATGCAGTAACGAATTGTCCAATTTTAAAGATTTTTGCTTTAAAAAATTTCTGTTTTGTATACGAGTGATGTATGATCGTCCAAATTTTGATTTTCTTCCACAGTAAAAACTTGAAGTTTCTCGACTTTTACCAAATTTACAAAAGAAGTTTTTTAAAAATTCTTAATCACTCGTCATCCGCAGTATCGAGCATAACTTTACTGTCACAAAATAACATACGAATATGTCAACCTCTTTGAGAAATCGTTCCCGAAATATCCCCATGTTATTCGCCCATAAGAGGGGAGCGGTATACAGTGCCCTTAACATTCCTTTTCCCAACCCTTTTCTCAAAAACCGCCACCGACTGTTAACTAACGGTCTTCCGATGGTTCAAACTCCGGTAATTTGATCCAATGAGGCGATGACGTCACCGCCTTTTCCGGCTGCCCTTTTTCCTCGCATTTTCGCACACCTTTTGCATAAGTTTCAAGGAACTACTTACCACGTCGATTTCGGCCCACGTCGTCGCGACCAAAACGGCTAGTAGTATCCACGTTTTCAGATGACTCATGATTAGCTTCATTTTCCGTTTCCTGTTCAACAAACAATGAAAACCCGACGTGAGTAAAGCGACACTTGTGCCTTATTGGACGATGAAACAACGATTAAGAGCAATTACACTTTAAACTCAGCTTTTCTCTTCTCGTCCTACATCCCTATCACTACGCTTTATCTCTCAACTGAGACAATGCTAAAGAAAAAGATGGTGCACAAAAAACAGACGCCATTTTCAAGGCTGAACAGCTAAGGTGTGTTTACACACACATTTTAAGAGCGTTAATACACCTTTGGGGCTAAAACGGGGGGGGAATCACTTATTTTGCAACTTCAAACAGTTTATGGTGGAGAACCCGTGTGAAGTATTGGGAAACATGGAAAGAACGCCATACCTTAAGGTTAAACGAGTCAAGTGGGCAGGTTTATAAACCAAACCTGAAGGGGGTTTTAGGGGTGGGAGGAATCAAACGATGATAGTCCGAGAATAGGCACCAAAATAAGTCAGCACGTTATTGGGTAAGCAGGGGGGCTAAGAATATCGAAACGCAACAGTACCACACCCTGATACACGTAAACACAAGGAAGAACACAACAAAAAAGTCAGGCGTCACTACCGTCTGTAAGGTCCAGATCACAGACGCCGCTATGCCGGCTAGAGTCAAATAACGAGGACCTTCACCAGTCCAGCACCAAACCGTGTCTGAGTGTGAGCCAACGATCGCGCATAGTATTTTTAGGTGGAATGGAAGCGGGTTCGGGTCGGCCGACTCGCTGAGAGGAGCCAGGCCCACAGGGGACTTTGCTTGATCGGTATCCAAGCGGGTTGGGAGCTGACTATGCGCGCGGCAAATTTGAAACTCGCCCCGCGTGTGCTACGGTGGGCTACATATTTAGCTACGTGATAAGCGAAAATAACATGGTTTAATGCAAATGACACCGCAGGAAGGTCTGGAAAAGATTCGAAGAGGATTAAATGGGTATATAACTACGCAATAGAGGCTCTTAAAAGCTCAAAAAGATATACATTTTGAACTATACAAAGCAGCTGGGAATCGAATACTTCACACACTCAAACGACTAGCGGACCAATTTACAGAGAGATTACTTTCTCTATACAAATGTCAGAACTAAAGGCAACTTCAACAAAGGAGTACATTAAAAGGAATTACTACATTTTTTTGCATACAGGGAAATATTTGCGACATTGCAATCAAGTTTGTAACAAAGGCCACTAGAGGTGCGATTGTTTTACTCCTTATGAGTTTAGCTTCCAGGATATAAACCCCAAATGGAACACATTAGCAAATTATTTCGTTTCATTACTTGTACGCAATTACAAGGTTTCGTTACGTTTCTAGAACGTAGAACTTTCAGAAAATTTTCAGATGTAATACTTTAAGCGTCTTCGCTGCAATTGACACGTGCCAATGAAAGACAACAAAACATGGCTGCGGCGTCATTGCCACACAGAAAACGCATTGCAAATCTACATCATGCTTCTGTCTTAACTCCAGAGTTTCATACGTATATTCGCGACAACGTACGCAATACTAGAACATTCTATTTTAAGCGCCTAATTCTGTTTTGGTCTGATGATGGCGTCACGTGGCGTTAAATTTCTTTCGGAAAATATCCCACGCCAAAATTTGTAAAAAAAAACAGCGTCGATGAGCATTTAGCTACGCTGACCTCACTGGCAATTCAACTTTTGGTGCATTTCTCACCAAACGTACGCTTTCTTACATCGTCCTTCGTTTGCATAAGAAAGAATATGCGTGCGTATGAATGTAATACTAACGAGACGCTGAGAAAAAGGCAAAGAGCTCGAAACAAGAGTTTTCCTTGCATACAAAGCCAAACTGGCCCACTGTACTCCTTGCATACATTAACATCCGTGACGACGAACAGGTTTTCTGTCTTGGTTGTCTGACCATTACAGTCTCTTGCATTCTAACGCGTGACTATCTTGGCTACAGTCGAATGTCAGATATTGAATCCCACACGTGGAAATATCCGAAACCTAATAGACTTGCCAACTGATCAGAAAGACGTTGATTTTACCTTAAATGCCAGCTTTCGCTTTCTGTTAACCTTGAAACAAGATTTCTCTAACACTTCTCTTACCAAACGATCAATCATCCTAAACCTACGTTTTGAGTAACACATTTCAATTTAAAAAATACTACAAAAAATACGACGCGATTGCATTTGAACTTCTTTTAGTTGGTAACAAAAATAAATAATGTATTAATCAATTTAGAAATGTCCAAAAATGTGCAATGTTTTGTTATAAATATTCCAAGTCATGAAGTTGCTAATTTTTTTTATTTTGAAATAGATAATTTGACCTATTTATTCGCGCAGTTACCTAAACAAAAGAATGACATGGGCCATTTTCACTCCATGACTAAGCGAGATATTAAAATCCTGTATCGAATGTAAATATACGTAATGAATGAATTATCTCCTACTCGATATCTCTTCCTGGTTTCATCACGCTGGATCGACGTGTCATTTCATATTGTAAAAACCCGGAAGTCTTTCATAAATGCATCCAAGTTCTGAAAAAAAACTTACCCAATTTCTTATCGCAATCCTGCCAGACATCAAAGGATTTACGATAATACCTTTACCAGGCTTCCTTTTATCTTCTTTACACGAGTCCAAAGTTTTGGCAGAAAAAAAAGTCACGCCATAAAGAAAAAAAGTAAGCAAATCAAAATCTCAAGCTACCTTTTTCTTTAAAGTTGTAACTGTTTCAGCAAGATACTAGTGATGAGACAAGATCCCAGCTTCGGTCAGACGAGAGTAAACAGATAAACAATATCCCAGACTGATTGGACCGCCCAAAGTTCAAAAGCTCACATACCTGCCACTTACACTTTGATCCCACGTGTCGTTAAAGCTTAACACTCACCTCTCTTTCAACCACAAATTGCGTCTTGTATTCGCCAATAACAGTGACAGCAATGACGAGCACAACGAGCAATGTTCACTCCGTTAAACGGGGGGGGGGGGGGGGGGGGAAA
>JAHZNP010000672.1:0-42116 GCA_020615345.1 Triops cancriformis
TGTAGTACTGGCTTGAGTGTGACATGTACCGGAACCCCTCCGGTGATACGTATAATTGGCTCGTAGCAGCCAAAAAACGGCTCAATCAGGAGAACCTCATCGCCCGGGTTTACGAACGCTAAAATACTGCAAGACAGAGCTTCGTACGCTCCAGCTGTTACTAAAATTTCATCGTCGAGTAGAAACTCTCTTTGCCAGAGACGGCTGTAGATTTTGCTTAACACTCGGACCAATGGAGGGAATCCCTACAAGACCCACGAAGGTAACTCAAGATCCGCTGTAAAAGAAATCCAAGTTTCTGAAGTTATCTGGAACTTTAATTTGAAAACTTCCAAACAAAAATAGCAACATAGGACCCATTTTTACATACCCATGGGTGAAATGCATTCTCGTCGTACACTTGTGTTGCTACTTCACACAAAGCCGCCAAAATGGGGCTTTCTGGCGGGAAAAAGTTCGGATAACCTTGTCCCAAATCTACTGCGTTATTCCGAACCGCCATTTCCACCAACTTTTCCCTTAACATGAGAAGAAGCCGTTATCAAACGAAAGGAAATGATAAATAACAGAGAAGTTTAAAAGGTCTCCAAAAGATTGTCCTATTAGTTGTTAGACGTACCAAACATCGTTTCTCTTCAGGTTCTCAAACCTGTTCGCCATTTGTAATTTGGACATAACTTGTTGAAACGAGGTTTTCACAGAGTTGGACGTATCTGATTCGGATGACGTTGATTAATTTCTAGCAAGAAAGTTTTGTAATACAGAACCGTGCGGAGGATGCAACAGCCTACAATATACGCTCCACCCACATCGATGACGTCAGCCGAGATCCCTCCTCTCACAGAAGGCCTCACATAAGCAAGATTTTCAGACTGGTAATTAACAAAAGTAGCTTTATCCAGTATTATACGTGAATGTTTCTTTACAAAATGGAAACAGACCGGTAATAATAAAGACACAATAGAGTTAGCGAGTTACCTGGGAAAATAAAGGTATCGGAGAAAATTTCATGCGAATTGATGTGTACTACCTAAAATGTGATGGTTTATAATTTGTAACAACCATAAGAAAAGCTTACCTCTTTTTCCGCAATAATTTTTCGATCTTTAAACTCTTAGCACGACTACAACGTTCGCGAAAGACGACAGCTTCTGGAAGGAGACCACGGGTATTGGCGTAGTAGTCGCAGGGGCTAAATCCGGGGTTCTTATCTATATCAATTATCAATGCTACGAATAGAAGAATTTGTTCAATGTTTCAGTTTGTATAGGAGTATGTACAGTACTCGTCACATAAAACGACCCAAACAAACCGTCGGGTGCCTAACGGCCCGGCCGTTGCGCGAGTGGTGTCCCACTTTTCCGTCGTTCGAACGTTTTTGACCCGCAACAAGGCTTCCTCACAGTGGCGTGGGACGTTAGCAATAGGACGGTTTATTTGGGTCGTTTTATGTGCCGATTACTGTACAGGGTGGTTTGCGATGGCCATCTTAGCTGACCTCAGGATCAATATGTTAAATTAACAATAACAATCTAACATAGAAAAATTCTCGAAATTCAGAATTTTGGAAAAAAGCAAATAATTTCCTTGAACTGTAAATTATCTTTGACATTTTTCAAAGATGTTTCTTCGCAAGATTCTACGGATTATCAACTTAAACTTTACTGTCAAGATCAATTTGAAACAAATTGACTGGTAAATGGAAAATCATCCACGCAATTTTCCATATAATCGGAAATTAGAGAAACCTAAGATTTGTCACTTTAATTGTTTTATGAAATTTCCTATGTGACAATTCCAACATGAAATGTTGGATTGAATTCCATTTTTGTTAAAAGAATACTTTCAAATGGCTCTAGTGGACCTTTTTTTATGACCGGCGTAGGCTTTCTCCTTTTGCCACTCACTGTATTTATGAACTTGTACAGTACTGAGCAAAAAAAAACTATGGGGGCACGAGGCTGAAATGGCCCTATCCCTTCGCTGCCAGACCCTTTCACCACCGCGAGTCCTGTGACAGGATGTTCTACCAATCAGCAGCTAAACCTATTTGCGCGCCAATTTCTGATTACTTTCAGTTTGCCTAGTTGTATTACTTATTGCTCTTTATGTGGGTTCCTACTTATTTAGTAGTAAA
This sequence comes from Triops cancriformis, assembly GCA_020615345.1. Lineage (NCBI taxonomy): Eukaryota > Metazoa > Arthropoda > Branchiopoda > Notostraca > Triopsidae > Triops > Triops cancriformis. The sequence continues at coordinate 2,138 of JAHZNP010000672.1, forward strand.
ACAGGAGATACGACTTTTCTACGCTTTTTTTTCGTGGAATGTAAAACAGAATAAATGATGTTTGAATTCGCGCGTAGGCTACAGTTCCTCCCCCTCAGCGGGAGGCTAGAAAGTGCCAGTAACGTAATAAGCTAGGACAGCTTCCGCAGTGAGAGGACCGGCTTTGTGCTAAAGTGTCCCGTTTCCCTTAGTATTATTTTGCTCAGTACTGTACAGTACAGGGCAAAAAAAAGGGAGGGAAAACAGGTACAATGCGCGCGGGCATGCTCAGGTAGTGCTTAAAAAGGGTTGTCTTCTCCCCGCTCGCCTAGACTGTTGGCAAAAGCATAGCCACGCAGAAGGAGCTTGGCGCTTGCCTGGACATGCACGTGCCATTTAAGCGCGCTGTCCCCACACTTTTTTTTTGCCCTCTACTTGTACATCATGACTTTGTTTTCATGCATCTACAGCACAAGGTTAGGGAAGGGTGACGTACAATACATCGGTACAATCACCACGGGTACAGGTATAGGGTGGGGAAAATTACATGTTTGCACTATGTGGCGTTTCTATTTGCAGATTTCAGATGCTTGCTTGAAAAAAGAGACTATTGCAGGGAAGGCTGCTCCTCGCGTTAGAATTTCTTGCGCGTTAAAGTGGATTTTTAAAGAGCTTAGCTCCCGCAAAAGAATAGCTCTTTCCCTGTTGAGTCTCCTGCACTGGAATAGTAGGTGTGGTAGGTCTTGTCTGGATTTTTCTTGACAGGTGCAAAGGTCGGAGTCCGTTTTGTGAATGCGTTTTAGGTATGTCTTAGTTGGGAAGTACGTCGTTCGCAATTGTATTATTTTTGAGGTGATTGTTTCTAGTGGACCTTTCGACCGATTGTTTGAAATGGCTATTCTGCCAAACAGTTGAAATTTGACTCGCTTTTTATAAATTTTACGAAGAGATTTTTTTAAGAACATCTTGCTGAAGTGCACTAGGTTTAACAATCCAAAACTTTACTGTCGAGATTGATTAATGAAATCCTGAGTGGTTTGGGCGAAATCGCTGACGCGTTAGCATGTTATTTCCCTATACCATGGTTAGGTGCACCGTAGCCTTAAGATCTTTGAAAGTAGCTATTGAGAAGCGCAAATGCGTGATTTAAATCTGCATTACACATTCGCACCCATACTCAGTGTTTCCATTGACTTTGTATTCATTTTTCATTTACTTTTTTGGAAAAAAGAGCAGAGCTGCGTTGAAGACGAAGAGTTCTGGTCGAAGTTCATAGTCAAAAGAGATGCAAAATTTGTGGAAGTTTCCCATAGATTGCTCTGAAACGGTGGGAGAAAACATAACCAAAACCTAAGATGGCCATTACAGAACCCCACCCAAGAAGGAAGCTTGATGAATATTGAGGTATACCATTCGTGTATTCCGCCATTTTTACGCAATTTATACAAATGCACTCAGCAAATTTCCACTTGTCTCCCTACTCGTCAACAGTTGACTGCCATGCTGGCTGAAATTCACCTCCGTATCTTCAACGTTCGGACCAGGGTTGTGTTCTCGAGACCTGGTCTTGGTCTTAAGACCGGTCTCGAGGCCATGTAGGTCTCGGTCTCGGTCTTGTCTCGATTTTTTTTCTGACCTTGGTGTCGGTCTTGGTCTTAAGAAAATAACCCCAGTCTTGGTCTTGGTATCGATGCCTTGGTCTCGATTTTAAACTTTGAATGAAACGTTTATGTAAGCGGAACTCACTGTAGTTTCAAATTAATTTAGTTCCGTTTTGCAATGTCCAAGAGGCCCTTTCTACCTTTCTAATCCTATTCGTTCTAATCGTTCATTTTTAACGGAGTTAGAGCTATGCTGTGAAAGCTACTTTTCGCGGAATTCTGAGGAATTGGTTTTAAATGTGCCTCCTTTCATTACTGTAAACAAAACATTCAACGTATTGAGAATGTTTAGTTCCAATTGAATGCCAATCGGAAATGGAGCGCAAGATTGTTCCAGCAAAAGTTCCCGCTGTCATTTAATTCGATTTAAAAGACTTGCACTATTGTGACATTTCACGGCAAAAATGGGTGGCGACGTGGAAGTTTTGTGCAACTCAGAAAGATTTTCGAGATACTTCTGGCACGACTTCTACTTTTGTAAGCTTTGTTCAGTTCATATAATTTAATTTTCTGCTGAAGGCTGAGTCTCAGTTACCAATTTTATTTAGGCTAAAAATCTGTAGTTTTTTCTTGTCAAAAACAAGTACAAAACAGATTAGAATTTCGAGACCGGTCTTGGTCTCGAGACCGGTCTTTGGACTCGATGGTTTTTTATCACTATTGTCTTGGTCTTGGTCTCGAAACTTGCGGTCTTGGTATTGTCTCGGTCTCTGGAAGTTTCTTCTGGTCTCGGTCTTGTCTTGGTCTCGATAAAGTCGGTCTTGATAACATCCCTGGTTCGGACACGCAGGCTTAACTCCTCGGAAGCAGGTCATAAATGAGGTCTCATTCTTCCTAGAAATCAACAAGATCTAGCTTGGTTTTTTACTCAATCCCGATAAGAAATCAATTTATTAAATACTCAATCGCGATAAGATATCAATTTATTAAATATTCAATCGCGATAAGAAATAAATTTATTTAATACTCAATCGCCATAAGAAATAAATGTATTAAATACTCAATCGCAATAATAAATAAATTTACTAAATATTCCATCGCGATAAGAAAGAAATTTAGCAATCTTCCGGTGAATCATTTTGACCCGTCAGAGTTGATGCGACCAAAAAATAAGCCTTGGTTCAAAGCCGCAAAATGTTCGTGATGCAAATGCACATAAGCGAACGTATCTACCTGTGCATTATAATGAATTTTATTTAAGAAGAGAAATTTTCGGTTCAACGCGATGAATGTATTGAAACATTTTTGGAGTGAAGGAGGCGGAGTTTCGGTCGACCCGTGAGGAGGGGTTGTTGAGGGGTGGGGGGTCAAAGATTTGCAAAAACAAGGGTGATTGTGCTGTGCATAGACGGAAAAGTATTGTCCATCAAAAGGGGAGGCCTTCTTTTTTTTAAAGACATAAGAACAGATTTCCAAGATCGGCAGATAAGAAAAAAATTCCCGAGTATTTTTTTTTTACATTTTCTGGTTTGGTGAAAGATTGGGAATGAAGACAGAAAAAAGACGGGATGTTTAAAACGTGAGAAAGAACATGAGGTCACTTTAGCAAGATCCTAGCATATATTGATTTTAAAAATTTGTTCCATTTTTTTGTGAAGGAAAAAAATTATGGCGAGCCCCAACCAATAAGTTTTAATATGTGAAAAAGGCACGTATAGCTTGCTTTTAGGATGAAATTTTTCTTAGCTTAGGATAAGAGGTACTGGCCACTCTCCTGAAATACTTTGACCCTAATTAAAAGCAGAAGTAAGATACGCTAGGATTAAGTGGCGAGAGATTAGCGGCTAAGGAATCCTAAACTGTTTCCACAAATATTTAGAAAGCTAAATTCCCATTGTCCTTCTATTTTACTTATTTTACAGGGATTTACGAGGAGAGCGTGCCTTTTCAAGATTTTGGCGTGAAAATTATACTAAAGAGCGTTTTGGGGCGAAAAAATGAATTCTTTTCTGTGTAAGGATTTCGATTACAGCAAATGAGCGTCCCAGTTGCTAGATTCCCGCTCCCTAAGGAACACCCGTCGATTTTAACAGCCCACCTACTGAGTTTACGACATGCTAATTGTTGACAATTGGAAAAAAATGGTTGACATTTTAATATTGGGATGATTCTATCGTTGATTATTGGTTAGTGGTTAAAATTTACAAATAAGACTTTCAAACCGGTTGTTGGTCAAGTAAATTCGAAATGGGTTTTCAAGACTTCGAACTTCTATTGGTGGGTAACAAAAGTGGGCGGGTCACCAGTTGTAACTAGAGAGGAGAAGGTTACGACGGACCCTTTTATAAGTACTGTGAGATCGGGGAAAGTTCTTTAATAACTTAACAATACGACGTAAGAATTTCATTGCGGCTGGCGATAAACATATTTCTTCTTCCTTTTTCTCTGGAATGGAAAGTTCAAATTCGCTGGACGGAACATTGATTTTTAAAAAATACTTTCCCTGTTCTCTGAAGCGAGCCTTCGACGTCTTCCACGATTCGCTGTCTGGAATATCTTTCTTTTTTTGTAGAAAAAAAGATCAAGGGATTCTGCAGGGCAAAGGATCGCGCAGGCTAACGGAGAAAAAATTGATTGAAGAAATATTGGCAATTGAGCGAAAGAACAGATTCCAGCGTAATAAGCTATTTTTTGCCGGATCCGCGAAACAGGATCATTGCTACGTGAGATTCTCCTTTTCGTTCGTGGTGATGAGCATTCGAAAGTTAAAAAAAAACTCTCGTTACAAAATGAATCCTGTGTACTACGATTGCTTCAAGTCAGCAGCGAATCAGACGTAATCTCGGTACTGGGATCGAACTTTGTCTGATTCTTTGCGCACGCGATGCTGTTGCTGTTGCTGAGGTGCTTCAGCAGAAGGTGAAGAGGTTTCTACCAGTGTAGAGGTCGTGGAAGGCGTGGTTGTCTCAGCGGTGGTACTACTAGGGGGCGTGGCCACCCGTTGGTGAGTACTGGCCGATCTCGGCCTCGATTTGGTATACACTTTCTGCTTCCCACGCGTACTTGACGCCTCGCTGGTCAGTTCGCCTGATACTGGATCACAGGGTGGTACCGGCAAGGGCGGTAACCGCTGGAGTATTTGCGCTAAAATGTCTTCCAGACGCGCCATTTTGGAGTTCATGCGTTGCACCTCCACTTTCACGTCCTCGCGGAGTTCTTTCACACTAGCTAGTACATCCACTTGACTAAATGCTGCAGCAGGAGTTGGCAGCTCCTGTGTGCCAGTACTTGACGGCGTACTGGTGGCGACAGCTTCGTCGCCAGTACGTTCCGGTACTTTGCTCAGTTTTGGGTACACTTTGTTCCCCATCATCACTGATCTTTCGCGCTCGGGCGGTTTTGACTCACTAGCGCTACTGGCAGACGAATGGACAGTACTTCCGGCAGTTTTAGGTCTCGGAGCTGTATTGGCCGGTGTGGTAGCCTCCGTAGTTGTGGTGTTGGTGGTAGTAGTATCTTCTCCACGGAGTAACCGACTCCATTTGCCTTTGGCGGCTATTTTAGGTGGAGCGAAACTCGTCGCGTTAGACTCGTCGTCTTTGGCTGGAGACACTTTCAGAAAAGTCAACTTTGGTATTGAAGGATGGGGCGGGATGATTGGAAAATCACCGGAGGAGGAGCTAGGCTGTCCATCTTCCGATTCTGCCAGGGGAGCCACCATGATTTCGCCCTTTTCTAAGTCGACGTTATTGCACGGCCCGTTGGCTATCTGAGCCAAGGATGAACAGCTGGTATTATTGCCCAAAATGGATGTTGAAGAAACTGACGGCGAACCCCGCTCCGAAGGATTGGCGCTAGTTCCTTTCCGGAACCGCGAAAAGATTTTCCGCACGAGGTGATCCTGATTATGGTCCAGCTGCGGTTCGTTCTTCCGCCGTTCAGCTAGCTCCTTTTCGCGTCGCATATCCGACACTTTGCGGAAGATTAACTGCAAATATTGAACTTCTTAGAAGTTTCGAATTACTTTATCAAAATGCTCCAAATAATTATAAGTTTTTAGTGCTATTTTTTTTTACTTATTAGACAGGAGCACAAGTTTTGACACTTGTCTCCATTTATCTGTTTAACAACCTTGGGTTGTCTAATACTATTATAGGGTAAAATAATAATAATAAAATATTAATAATTCAAAAAACTATTTTAGGGGACTTAAAGTATTATACCCAATAGTGATGCTCAGTTTGTAAGTGTTTATGTTTAAAATCAAGATCATTTACCCGATGCCGGAGGTTGTAAGTCAGGACGAGATTCCTAGCAAAAGAATTGGCAAACGCGTGGTAAAACTCGAGCACTTCGATAAGCTTATCCCGCTTGATGGCGTGCAGGTCGCAGTACGTTAATGCGCGTACGTTAGCTACGGATTGGCCCACGGTGGTTTCTTTCCAGAATGTGTCACCGAACACATCACCTTTCCCTGTTTCAGGACAAAAAGAAATAATCGTGAGTTTTTTGGGAGCTTTTTACTCTTTTATTACACCAACACAGGCCTTGACGCGAGACTGGGTGATAAACCGGTTATTGAGATTAGACTGTCGAGACATGTTATATCGAATGTTATAACTTACTGAAAGATATAAACTCTACGGCGACTTACGCCCTGAGTGTCTGCAAACTAAGCAAGGTGCTCAACACGTATTCATATATTGCCCTACACTCAATCAAGAAAGCGATTTCGCCAAAACTATTCAGTATTTCATTAAACAATTTCGACGGTCAAGGTCAATTTTCTTCGTAAATTTGTAAAAAGAGAGACAGTTTATTTTTGTCGGGCGGAAAATTGCACTTTCATACATTCGATCACAATGTGCACTAGAGCCGCTAAAACTATTCATGTACCGAAAACGGAATTCAAATCCGAAGTTTAGTTTTTTAACTTATCACCTAGGAAGTTTGAAAAAAACATTTAAGTGATAAATCCGAAACTAAGCGACGGATTTAAATTCCGTTTTCCACAATAAATTACATTAACGGTGCTTTAGTGTAACTTCAGGCCGTTTCTGTAAAAAAGCTTTTAAAAAAAATGATTCGCTTTCTAGAAATGTACTAAAATATTTTAAAGAGAAACTCGCCGATGTGCACTAGATATTACAATCCAAAACTTTACTATTGAGATTTTTTAATGAAATACAGAGTAGTTTTGGCAACATCACTGACTATTTTTTATTATTTTCTTAACGGCGTGAGCTTAACTCGTTGGCACGAAAATCGATTGTGTACAGGAACCGAAAAAAAAGTAGCGATGTGGATGAACTTCGTATAGACACTTTACTATTAAAACACGTTAGCAATATATCAAACCATCCACACGCAAGTACCTATGATGGTATTGCAGTAAAATTATTGTAACTGTCCAGAATATGACTGGTGTGAATTTCCGTTGTGTATTTTCCTTGAAAGTTTAATTTACGATAAAGAGAAGTTATTTTTCTTTTCTAGAAATATGAGTGGACTATCATACCTAAGATTGCTACAACCTCGTCGTCTTGGATGACTTCCAAAGATCCCGTAACAATGAAGCATAAAGCATCGATGGACTCCCCAGTGTGGTACATGAGATCGCCTGGGGCAGAATGCGACATGGTGAAATGCATGGCTAACGCTCTTAAACAGCCATCGCTGGCCAGTCGGAATGCTGGATGCTCGTTAAACACTTTACGGTTCAGGTGAACACAGATATCCGCTTTCATGTCTTTCGGACAGTAATTGAGCACCTACGATTGAAAGAAAATATACAAAAAGGAAATAAAATACCTTTAGATTTCCAGGAACGATTTACAACCAAACTTTTAGCGACACTGGTGTAAAATGTAGTAAATAAGTACTTGAGACCGATTACTTCGCTACCGCCAGAATCTGTCACATGGCAGAGTGGAGAATTGCGAATCTCATAATTTGTTTTCAATGTTAAAAGTTGATTCAATCTCTCTTATTTGCTTTTATCTAAACAGGTGTCAAACAATGCGCAACAATTTGGCATTTCGAGGCTTTGAGTGAATTTTGTGTAACCTTCATGGCGATTTTACTGCCTTAAAAGGCAATGGACACCAAAAACGCATATAGAGATTTTAATGGATTATTATAAGAAATAATTATTCTAAGAATACAGAATTTTGTTTGGATTTTTTCTAACAAGCCATTCTGGAGATATTTATTTCCAAAGTGTTGGCTTTTTCCAGTCCATGAGAAGCGTGACGTCGCGGACGGGAAAATTTGAATTTCAGATTTCTTGTTTCTTAAATATCTTCGTTATTATTTCGCATCTGAGAACAAGAAACTTACATCCGAAAAGTAGATTTTTCGCTCTTTTTTAGAAGGTAAAGTTATTTTTCGGTGTCCATTACCCTTTAAAACATGTGCGTAACTTACTTTTTGAGTATCGAGTCCTTTAGTCATGGCCCACGTGGATACCACGTAATCCATGACTCGTTCTGATAACGCTTTAGGCACTTCATGTAATTTCATGAATTCTCGAACGTTGTTTAACATTTCGTGATATTTCGCCGTGGCGGACGTCATTTGCTGGATAATCGTCGTCACGTGACCAAAGATGGTTGCATAGAGTAACGCTAAAGATCCCAAACTTTCCATTAGAATAAGTGTGGTGTGTTTTTTTTTTGCGGAGCAAATTAGACAAATTACGTAAAAAAATCATCTCTTTTTTGTACTTCGATTTGCTTACATCCAATGATCATCATGCAGGTCGTAAAGATTTTCTCGTTGTCCGTCTCGGCGGCCACGTTCCCAAATCCGACGCTGGTCATGCAAGTCATGGTAAAATACAAAGCCGTCACGTACATCGTTTTTCGCGAAGGCCCGTTGACGAGTTCGGGGGCGTTAGAATCGTTGGACCAAACGTAGGCGTACGGACTTTGCGTGACGTTGGCCAGTTTCCAGAGCCAGGAATACTGGACTCCGTTATCGGCATCCGAGCGGCCGATCGAGTACCAAATGCAAGCGAGCCAATGGGCCACGAGCATGTAAAAACACAGCAATAAGATGAGCATGGCAGCGCCGTACTCCAAGTAACGATCCAATTTTCGAACCACGCGACCCAAGCGCAGCAAACGGACGACTTTTAAGGCGCTGAATAAACTTCCGATACCCTAACGAAATCCCAGAAAGAAAAAAAATAACCCATCCCAGTTGGGGAAGAAACCGGAAAAGAAAAAGGCTAATTAATTCAACGTTCATTAGGCTTCCCAATTAGGGTTCTCTGAAGACAGAGAAGATTTTTAGTGTATTTGCGTTACCGCTGAAAGACCGAAGCGGCTGAAAAAGAGCAAACCAAACATGCTACTTGCAAAGTGTAATTGTGGCGCTTTATGAAAAAAAGTGGCCGTTTTTGTCTTAGCGTTGTTGACCCAAATTGAGTAACGTGGATAGCATGTGTTCCGGATCTTTTTTGGGGGCGAATCTTCGAACACTATCGACCATTCGTCAACTTCGGTCGATTCCATCCGATCATATTCTACTAAACTTAAAAAAAATGTAGATCTGGATCGGGAAAGATCCCGGTCTGATCAGATCAGATCACTTAGTTAATTACCAAAATTCCGACAATGGTTAAGAAATAAAAAAGCGATGCGAAGTTTTAATTTATTCCCCACCAGGTGGCCTATTTTGATCGGTAAAGGATCGTCAATAAAATAGATCCGATCTCTGCCATTTTACGGTACCGTGGCGATCCGATCAGATCCGATAATTTTACTAATTATCAAAATTCCGAAAATTGTTAAGAAATTTAAAAAGAAAAAGCGATGAAAAGGTTTAAGTTATCGTCAATAAAACAGATCCAACCTCTGCCATTTTACGGTACCACGTCGATCCGATCAGATCCGATCAAATGATCGGAACTGATCGGATTTGATCGGATCTTCTTAGAAAGATCCAAAACACTGGTGAATAGTGGAATTGGGTCAAGAACGAAAACTCAAGCACCGAAAGTTAAATGGGGCCAAGTGTAAAAAAAAGAAAAAAGAAACACCGGACGCTATCAGTGAAGACCTTAAACAGGGTTAAGATGGGTTAGGGTGGATCTGTAAGAAAGTCGGAGTGGCCTGTGCTTGTTACGTGTGCTAGGAATCTGTCCCATCGAGTGAAAATTTTGTTTTTGCATAAGCAATTTAAATGAACAATCGAATATTTGAAAGTTTCTTTTTTTTTGGTTTGGATAAAAAAATGCAGTGAGCGATTCCTGGGACGATTCCTTTTTGGCGAGCTTGCTGATTTCTTTGTTTTTAAACTACTTACATTCTCCTCATAGCGTCCGGCACTATCACAGTTACTTACATCTTCATCATGGTCAAAGGCGTTGAAGACGTCATAAGGCAGACAGGAAAGCAAATCGATGATAAACCATGATTTGAGATAGTTCATGCGAATCACTTTCGGGTCCGACACCACTTCGCCTCCCGGTCCCACGAAAGTTGTATGAAAATTGAGAACGATGTCGATGAAGAAGATGACGTCCACGATAGAATCTACCACCAATAACGACACGTCTTCTGAAGTTTTGTTCTTAAAGGCCACATTGTATGGCACCATAATGGCCGTATAAAAGGTCAAACACAAAATGACCCAATCCCAAATGGCCTAATGAAACAAAGCGCATTAAAACTCTTGCAGAATACTTTGCAGACAACTCCCATGAAACTCGTATTCAATGCATCTCATTAGAGTGCCAAGCAAGGAACATTTCCTTAAAATCCCATACACTTCCTGACATGTAACTATGACAACATCAAACGCTATCTATAATACAATTCCCACTAATCTTATATTTTGATACATCTGAGAATGTAATATTAGAAATAATGTACTTGTTAATCGTGTGTTAATTTTTTACAAACTGTACGTTAACTCTTTTGTATAGCTAAAAACTATGTTCATGATACACAGGAAATAATTTACTCGGAGTTGTTTTTTTTCGGAAAAAAATAATAGTAATTTACTACAAATAAATACACAGAACAATTTCCAGTTCGCAGTATGTTAATGTTTGCCTTCTACGTTGAGTGCTACTAAAATATCAATGTTCAAACGAAAAAATGTCTAGCGATGCCTAATAATATGTTTCCTAAGCAAAGCGCGTATTTCTGTGAGAGAATTCTCTAAATTCTCTAACGAACTGTATGAAACTTATGTATTAAAATGAATAATCCACACTCAACAACGGTATTCATAAAATGAACGATATCGTCGTATCTATAGAGTACGGTAGTACTCTATATAATGCATTCAGGAAGAAAAAATTCTCACGGCATTTTCGACCTCTTTGAGATGAGTCACATGTAAGTGTTTGACATAGAAAAATCGAGTAGAAAATCTACGTCTCAGTTGTTGCTTGACAGACCTGTCACTTTCATAGTTCAGGATATATTAATTGTATAAGTTGAGTTCGATTTATGTCGATTTGGCTGTGTTCACGTAGCGTGACCTGGCAAGGGATAGATAAGTGAAGAAGTGTGGTGAAGGTCGTGTGTGACGGAAATGTGAGGAAGGATTTAGTTCTTGAAATGTAGGGTGACGTTTACTTTTGTCGAAGTTCACGTATGGTTCCACACTTCTCTGTGTAGTTGCCTTTACTATGTCTGGTAGTTTCTCGTCTTATACGCGGAGGTTGTAGGCGTTTTAAGCCGTTTTCGAGTATGGGTTCATTTATGGTGTTCTATGCTAGTCGCTGTTTGATATGGCGCTTGGGATAGGCTTTCCAGACCGACTCAGCTTGTAGCTGAAACATGCCATAGTCTAAGAGTCGTAAGACTGTAAGATTCTGACAGCTTGCCTTTCGCGGGCAACGGATTACAAGCTGTCGGTTTCATAGGACCTTATATTTATAGTCACTGAAGGTCTCTCCGGTCAGTGCTGGTCACTTCTTTCTCAGAGGAGTGAAAGTGAAAAATGAAAACACCACACGCACAAGGACCAAGAACACCATTACGCAGTGCAACAGAACACACAGTTCACTCCTACCAAGAACAAACACGGAAAATTCACTTTTGATATTCAATTTTGATATTCGCGTCGTTTATGTACGTTCAGTCTATGCGCCAATAATGCAGTAATTGCTGTGCAATGGATGTAATTGTTGCGTTGAACGATTGCCATTGGAGTTGAGGACAGTGGTAGGGTTTGTTTGGCGTTGGTTTTCTTCATTAGTTTGGTTTGAGTGAGCGATTTCGTAGCTATTAAGAATGTCTGTGAACTGTGTTGTACAGGAGGTGTTGTAGCGTTCTGTTGTGTGGTTGTCTTTTTGTTGTCGGTAGGGTAGTGATCGGTCTGAGCGTTTTTATTTTGCTGTATTTTCTTTTATATCCATTCTTTTGCTGTTTGAGGTTTGTTGTTAATTGAATGCATTATTCTTTTTTAAATTTGTGTAACAAAATTTTTTGGTTTATGATAACGGTTTAGTATAAAGTCTCGTCCTGACGAATCTCTCGGACAGAATAAAATATGCTAGGTATTTCCAAACTTGACCCGTTGTACAGTACAGTACCTAATCATGGTAGTACCCAGGATTCTGGTTCAGGAGGGTGGAGTTGGTAGACTTTTATATAAGACTTCTAAGGGGATTATAGAGCTTGCTTCCATAACCACCCTTATAAAAAAAATCGTGTAAAGGAGGAGGGGGGAGTTGTTGAACCCCTAAATCCTCTCCCTGGATACAACCTTTTATCTAATGATTAATGATACACGTTTTTTAGCATTAATATTCCCTAAAGACAATTATAAAACAATAAAAAATGCATAATTTAGCATGAGAATTTTGAAAAATTATTTCCTAGCAGTTGAATTATAGGAATGTGAGTACTTCTTTTGGCATTGCAATCTATTAGGCCTCAAAAGGATAACTATCCTTTTGTGTCATTCCGAAAATAAACGTTGCCAATTATTCAGATGCGTTACGGAAAAGTTTGTTACAATTTCCGCCGGTGACGATATAAAGTGAATTTGCCCTGATAATAAACTTCGAAGTATTAAATAACGTTCGCCCAGCACATACTGTTTTGTTTAGCTAACAACTATGTAATTAAAAACGAAAGTACTAGTAATTAAATATAATGATTCAAATAAACGCGCGTCAGCATTGCAAACTAAATTCCCCTAATGTGTTCGTTGTTATAGAAAAAATTGTAAGAAAAAAAAGACGTTGCAAAGCAGTACTTTGAATGCACAGTAATGAAGGAGGATATGGGGCGGAGTTTTGGGCGCTTCTTGGCGATATTGAGGCATGACATCCGAATTCAAACTCATCATCTAAGAAAAAAAATTCAGTTAGCGATATAAAAAAGAGGCGTCTGACGTGGTCAACATTAATATAAAATTTAGCCGGGAACTTTTCGTCGCGTTACCAGGCGTAGCGCTACGTGGATATCGATTTCTGAAGGGTGGGGGGTGGGGTGGGGGGCGTAGGTGGTACGGTCTATCATGTGTGGCAAAGGAAGGTCTCTTTCTTTATAGGGAAACAAGACAACGGTAAAGAATAAAAACGAAACTAAATTGACACGCTTCTGATTCCCCTTGGAGGCTTAAATTCCAGGAACGCTTCTAGACTTTTTGCGTTCTGTGTGATCTTTTTTCATCCGTTTACTTTTTTATTACTTCTAGCTTGACAATTCTTAAAGGGCAACGGATACCAAAAATAATTTTATCTTATAAAAAACAACGAAAAATCTAATTTCCAGACATAAGTTTTTTTTTCTCAGGTACGAAATAATAACGAAGATATTTAGGAAATAAGAAATCTGACATTCAAATTTTCTCGTCTGCGACGTCACGCTTCTCGTGGCGGGAAAAGGCCAAAACTTTGGAAATAAGTATCTCCAGAACGGCTGGTAAAAAAAATCGAATAAAATTCTTTATTCTTAGACTAATATTTATTGTAATAATCCATCAACATCTCTATTTGCATTTTTGGTGTCTATTGTCCATGAAACTGAAATTTTCCCGTCCGTGACGTCACGCTTCTCATGGCGGGAAAAGGCCAAAATTTTCGAAATAAATCTCTCCAGAACGGCTGGTCAGAAAAAATCGAAACAAAATTCTTTATTCTTAGAATAATGTGTATTATAATAATCCATCAAAATCTCTATTTGCGTTTTTGGTGTCCATTGCCCTTTAAACGAGACTTGGATGAACGCTGAAGAAGGTCCGAAACGGTCAAGAACTTACGTGTGCGAAATGTGATTGCTTGGTATCTTTGATGGCAGGTAAGTGCGATGAAAACTGGGAGACGAGGACGGAGCGACTTCGCGTCACGGAACGGGCCAATTTGGCGAATTTGCTCAGACCTGGGAGAAGAAAATCTGAGTTTTGGACGGGGAAGAATTATGAAGACCCAAGGAGACAACGAAGGCAAGCAGGCGAGGGAAAATGGAGTCAAAAGAAGAGAAAGAGAGAGAGAAAGAAAAAGTTTGTATTAAGAACCTTTCAGATGGGTCGCGAAAATAAAAATAAAAAACACTACATTGCTAGTACGATCATTTAGTTCTGTTGTTCATACTATCTTTGTAAAAAAAAATTTGGTCGTCGAATACGCTCGTGCACCAGTCTGTTGGAGACACTACATTTTGAAAGACACTACATTTTGAAAAGTCAAGGTAAGAAACCAGCCTTTTGTGCCTTTTCGCTTCTATTTGGCATCTTTACAGTGTTTTGTCACATTTTGCAGTCCTTCGCTTACAAAATTAGTTTAATGTCACTCAGAGTTCTTGCACAAAATTTTCGTCCTAGTGCAATGGTGAAAAAAAATCGTGTCGAGTTTGCTAAAAAGTTTGGGTGTTCGTCCGAAGTGCGCGACAGGGTTAAAATGGCGAATGCTGCAAAACTTCCCAGCGTGTCTCTTAAATTTCGTAGATGTTGAGTGATCTATAATGTTTGAGATGTGTTACCGAGCTATTGAACCATTTTTGTTGCGTTAGAGCAAACTTTATCGCTTAAACGCTGTTAGTTTCCAAGTGTACAGTTTAACACTGACGGTTTATTTCTTTTCTGGTGGACGATTATCTTAGCGATGAGAAAATGTGAAAAATCTCTTTGAGGTGCACATTGGGATTGTTTGGAAAAATTATGTGTCAGAATGGAGAAAAAAATTCGTTTCTTATCTTAGAGCTTTTCACTTGGATGGTCTTAATGCTTTGCGAAGCATTTTTAGTTTTGGGGTTTTATTTGGACGTGTAGAGTAAACTGTCTGGAAAGCAACTGTGTGTCAACAGGCCCCGATATTGTATATTTTGTCCCTTGCGTGAAACACTCTTTATATGGGTCGCGACAATTTAAAAAAATACTATTTAATATCAATTTAAAAATTGATATTAATTTAGTAAAAAGTTGATGATATTAATTATGGGCACAAGAACAAATTTCGTATAACTCTTGATCTCAAAGTATTTGTGTCTTCATTTTCTTTGAAAAATTATGGAAAGACTGGAAGCTTTTGCAAGAAGGTACTACTGTACGTATCTTGAGGGATACTGGTTTGGAATTCGGTGATAAATGAGTACACGAGCTTATTAGACGACCTTGCTTAGTTTTTATTTGTCACGTTTGAAATTACTGATAATTAATGTACAAAGATGAACAAAGGTATTTATCTTTTTTTAAATTGTTGCAAATTTTAGTGTTTGGGTACACATAGTTCGTTAGTA
The DNA here is from genome assembly GCA_020615345.1 of Triops cancriformis. Lineage (NCBI taxonomy): Eukaryota > Metazoa > Arthropoda > Branchiopoda > Notostraca > Triopsidae > Triops > Triops cancriformis. The sequence continues at coordinate 17,424 of JAHZNP010000672.1, forward strand.
ATGTGTTTCTTATGAATACTTTGTTAAATTCAGTTTGCTGTCTAATGTTTCTAATAAACTTTGGCATTGTATTAATGTTAAAGGGACTTTCTAAGCTTGAACCTTTTTTATTTACTTTGTAAGTTTACTATCTATTTATTTTATTTTATTTATTTATTTAAAAGTTTAAAGACGAACCATGTCAATTTTTCGACCTATTATAGAAGTTGAATATCAATGTACACTTTGAGTACACTTTGACATTAGTAATTTTTCGTGTTTGATATTCACGTGCTATTAATGTAATAATTTTCTCTAAAATTTAATTAATCAAATATTTGTTGATGGCAAACATATATTACCTTTGGTATCTTCTGAGTCGAGAGGTTGTTTTAAGGCGGTGATATCGCGGAATGTGCACAAGAATAAGACAACCACATCGCGTTCGTTTTTGATTGGCGCGATTTGAAGCAAGAGCCATAATGGAGTTCCTATATTACAAAATTATGAAATTTATTTTAATCGCTCGGTAGCAATAAATTCCTACAAAACATTGATTGCGATGAAGAAGTCAAGAAAGATCAGTAAATAAAATGAAACTAAACGGTGCTTCAGTTGAAAGTCCACTATTAACAATTTACCAGGTCAGAAAGAAAGATATCAGAATATTAAAAAAATTCGGACGAGAAGAAACAAGATAAAAATGGCCATAGTACAACTAAATAATTTACTGATAATAACTAGATCAAATTTCATTTCGGGATGTTTCATTTAAGCCCTTTCTACAATAAAATGAATTTCAAAAGATGTTTTAAACTACAATAATTGATATTTGTCTATATTTCAACAAATAAAAAATTACTCCATTCGAGTCGTACCCAGGATTTCGGTTCGCATTGTTCCGCATAGTAAAAAAAAATTCGGGGTGGGGGTTGGAAACCTACTCTGGGTACGGAGTTGAATGTTTCTATAAGTAATACAGTCTGTAGGAAATCAAAATAGAGCAAGTGAATGAGATTCGCTTTATTTTAGGATTACTCTGAACATTAGCATTTTACCATAATTATTAAAAAAGGGAATGAGTATCCTCTAATTCTGTAGTTGGAAAGATCTCAAACGAACTTACTGTTCTTTTTGTACAGTAATATTTCAAACTGATCTTGTTTGTGATTATCGAGGCACTCATCGATACGGGCGATTGTCTCCTTTTCCGTCATTTCGCCGTACATAAAAGTACAGCGACAAGGTTTTTGCATCACCTGTAAACAACACATAAGGCTCATGTTGTTTCCCATTTAACACCACAGGAAATTATTTCTTAGTTTCAAAGAAAACGAAAAATAATAAGCTTTCTGTTCTGCTTACTTACCTCAGCTCGGTTGTATCCCGAGATTTTGCAAAACGATTCATTGCAGTAAACTATGGGATAGTCCACAATTTGGGCATTGGCAAGTAGAAAGCTACTATCTGCTACGATAAAAAAGGATTTGTAAAGTTATAGGAATGATATCTATTCCTGCGTGTCACACAGTAACATGAACTATGCATATTGCAGCGGCCGGAAGTTATCAGGCATGTCATTATAATATTGACAAATAAACTTCGTCCACATTTTTATGTATTCATTATAGATTTTTTAACGCCAGGAAAGAAACGATAGGGACTATACCGTTTTGTATAGCCCTAAACGGCATACAATATGAAAGCTTACATAAAATTAACAGAGAAATTCAGAAAGAATATGTAACAAAAATGTTACAGGTCCAATTTTATTTGTGATTCCTACAACTTTTTCTAAATTACTGAGTACTGCAATTTTTGAGAATACTTTTGTATACACGTGATAGGCATGTCGAAATTAATTTGTTCCATTTTAGCCCACGTAGAATATATTTCATGTCTGGTACTTAAAAATGGTATCGAAAAGAGTAAAACAGTATTAAAGTGCTGTTGAAAATTAAACTAAATAGTATTAAAATTAAATTAAATAGTATTAGAAAGAGAGGCTACAAATTATATCGTATAATTCCTCGTACGCAACTGAACGTCATGCAAAACAATTAAATGATGAGGAGTTAATAGAAAGCAACCGTTGTCAGCAAAATCGACTCAGTCATCACTCTTGTCACTTTGCAGCTCCTCCTCTACGTAACACGTGCGACGATCGATACGAAATGATTGCGATGTAGTTAGCTGAATCTATACCCTAAAAACCATTAGGTGAGAATGATAAGAGGAGGAAAAAAACCCTAAATATTTCCCTAAAAGTAAGACCTGAAGCCTAATTATGCATTAACTAACCGAATATAAATATATTTAGATGGCACCATTTCTGTGGATTTATTGAATCTATCTTTCGTGTTTCACTGTCTTTATCCAACTTCCTCATGTTTGTTTGTCTAGATAAATATTCCACATTTTTCTCTGTTAAGCGTTGGATGTTGAGAACTCTGAAAACAGAACCGTACATAACATAGGATGAGTTTTGAAAATATAAAGCGTTGAGTCGACGAGCAGATTACCGTCTGTAGTTCGTTTTCCTAACTGAATTTTCTAGAAAACGCTGTATATATTTTTATACAAAATATATGATACATAAAATTGTAGTGCATTAAATAGAATGACAAAATAAAAAAAGCCAGCGCTTCAGGGAACGGGGGTTGGGGTGGGGTAGGCGGATCGATGCTGTGCTACCTGGTCGAAATACACACTACTGGGACAAACATTATGCACGCACGTTAGGAATGACGTCACCATGGCATGGACTCCACATCTAATGTAATTGGAACGACAGAAAGTTTCGCGTGACTTTTATCCATTTTTCTCGGTTAAAAGATTCTTTCTAATTTGTTTCTACCCATTTCTTCTGTGCACAGGAGGAAGTAGATGGCGCGCCAGGATTTATATTTCTTTTGGACACTATATTCCTTTGTACAGATTTTCTTTGGGCCCAACGCTTGTCCAATTTGGGAGTGTTTACAATTTTTCGTCCCCTTTTGTCTAACTCCGATTAATGAAAAGGGACAAAAACAATGTATAAGAAATGCAATAAAAAGTTGTGGGAACTCGGCGTGCTATGTGTATATATGTATGTATGTATATGTGAAAGAAGGGAAGGGAAAGAGTCGTCCTGCCCGCTTTCTAGAAAATCAATACGAAAGCACTGACTTGGAGCCTGCCGGTACCAACATTCCATGTATATTATTTGTATTGTTAGGCAATAGTCCAAAAACGAACTGTTAGAAGAAGAGTCTTTTGTGACGCTTCACGTTACTATTCTTTACATGCGTACTCACTTTAGACATCGATCTGTAGGGTAAGACATGTTTAACCATAAGGTGACCGTGTTTTTCAACTTGCATTAGAATAACATGAAAATATTGAAGCCTAACCTTATCAACCTTCTACAAGTAGAAACAACTTGAGAGCCTTTTAACAAAAGACGTTCCTGTACCAGGGTAATGATGAATACTGGCTTGTTCTTTTGTGGCAACGCTTTTTATCTCCTCTTGAACTAGCTTTTCTTTCAGGATTTTGTAAGTCTTTTCATGAAGGCTTTGTAAACATCTTTTAAAGCTTTTCTCTTTTAGTTTTAAACACTGTTTTGTGTTGTATTCTTCGCGCCGTGATTATTGATATTAGGCAAGAATCTGGAGTTATCCTTTCATCTTGTAAGATATATTAACTTGTTCAGTTTTCTTTTGATGGGAGGATTACGCAGAAATGGCGCATTCGATAAACATTTGTCTAAGCTTAAATAAGATCTTTACTTTGCTTTTGAATGTTTATATACGCCTTTCGAGATGATTTCAGAGACATGTTGTATTCCTATTTCTTTATTTTAAAGTTTAAAGACAAACCACGCCCATTTTTCGACGTACTGTATTCTCGTCGGCGGCTTCCTTGCACTACATACACTTGTTTAGTAAAAAGGATTATTTTTCTCCCTTATGACACTGTTCTACTTCTTAAAACGAACTTTGTAGCACCGTTTTCCTGTAGGAAAGCGAGAGTTTATCTTCCACTTTTGGGAAAACACTGTTGGTGAAGACTAGCCGAAGACGACCAACAATGAAAGCCCGCAAGCTTGTGGTCACGCTTAAGTGGTTCCGGGAAAGGAAGACGCCAATGAACCGCGAAACGCGTCGAAAAATATATTGCGAAGCTAACTGTGCGATTTTCTTCCCAGAAAGTTAGTTTGAAGTGTGTTTGAGAACTACTGGAGCAAACTTGAATGTTCAAGAATGTTTGGTTAATAATTTAGTAGTAGGGCCGTCTAGTTCCGCGCTTTAGCGAATAATTTATTTAAATCCTATCGTGCCGTACAAATGCAAACTTAATAATCCGGAAGTAAGGGAATCACGAAATCTTCGAGCAAGAAAACTGACCCGATATATGAAGTTTATACGAAGTCTTCCGTTACAGTGGTAGTGATATCTGTAATCAGGCTTTGCGGAAAGCACAGATGAAACTAGGATTAAGTTAGAATACCTTCAAACGCGAAGAGCAGAAGACGGTTGGTTCACGCACCTTCTCCTGCATTTTAATTCAAGAGCAGATTAGTTTGTCGTATTCAAGAGAAACTGTGAACCATTCATAGTGGAAACTCAACATCCGAGAGAACATAATCTAAACCTAGTTTTCGTTCATATGGTTCAACATGCAAAACTGCTTCTGTGAAGCCTCAGCTTTCCGGACTCACGGGTGGAGGAGGGAAAATAGAAATATGTTAGTCAATAGTTCCTAGTGAACTCGTTCCATCGGCAACTCTGGCTTAATAAAATTGGTTCTCCGTTCTAAAAGTCTGCCTATAGGGGATTTACGAAGCAACGGACAACCTGAATTAGATTCTGAATTTAGTGGTTAACCTTTCAAGAGGAAGTTCGTCAAGCTGACATTTATAAAGTTTATACAGTGTAACAAACTACGAGGAGTAATCGTTACTTTTATTATCGTTGCTATTAGCGGCGTAAGTTCGAAAGCGTGTTACGTAAATCTTATCGTGTGAACGAGCAAACATTCCTTTCCTCTCCTATCCATCGTTTGAAAAGTTTCCTTGAAAGTTTAACGGTTGATTGGAGTGCCAGGTAAAGGTCATCATGTTGTTGGGACCTCGGAGACCTCAACACCCACACTTTGCCCTTAGATGTCAGGACGAGTCGACAGAGGAAGTTCCACATCCCACGTTAACCTCACAAGTTGTAACTTACTCGAACAACTTAACCCCAAAACTTCAAAATAATACTTAGGTTTTACCTTGAGAGCCTGATCGGCGGATAATATTTTCCAAGAAGGTATTTTGGGGGGCCACTAGCCCCCTCCTACCGCCCGGCATAGTATTGCGCTAAGTCCAATGGGGTGAGTATTTCTACGTTACTATTTCTTTGAATGAAATGCTACGTTATCCGCCAGGGCACTGAATTTTTCGAGCACTTTAGCACTTCATAACTTTTCAGAAGACCAGGAACTGCAAACTAATGTTTGACCTTACTACAGCGGAATCGGGGTCGAAGAAATAACAATTCTTGTATCCATGGCTCCGGAGAGATGGGTTATTGCTTCTTAAAGCAATAAGCGCTTGCAGGAGAAGCTTTTAGCTCATTTTCTTTTCGCCAGCACATCACAAAGCTCGTATAGACTCCCAATTGAGCGGCAAGTCGCATTCACTAAGAAATAGTTAACTAGACACTATTACTAATAGACTTCACATTGTCGCAAGGATATTGGGTTCTTTTTCACTTTCACTAACGCCATGATGACTGTACAGGAAAACGAAGGATGAGTACGACTGCGGATTGAACATTGAGGGAAAACGAAGGGCAGCGAAGCCCCTGCAACGAACGGAATCTTCGGACTTGCGCCGTACAGCCAATCATTGGGCAGACGGGTTGTCCCACCAGCCCGACCACGCAGTAATAATTTTGGCTCCGCCCTCCTCCGGCAGAAAATAGGGAGCTATCGCTTCTTCAGTTCCTTCCTGGGGATTTTGGTTTGGGGGGAAGAAGGGGAAATTAGGTCTCCAGTTACCTTACACACGAGTCATTTCTTATTTATCTTTTAGCCCCTTTTGTTCCTTAGACAATGCACTCTTCTGCAGCCTGCCTTTTGCCGGTAGGAGACAATAAAGAAGTCGTATTAAGGCAAATTTCTGCCCTGTAGGGGATTAGCATGGGAGTACGCAAAGAATTATGTTTGTACTGTTGCATAAATAAAAATGGTTGATAAATATATTGTTAATAAATACATGGTTAGCAAATATGTGGTTAATAAATAAATAGTTTATAAATAGGAACAATTTTAAAATTATAGTCTGCGACTCGTGATTTGAGGAAAGTAAACGAATAGACGGTTCTTTTGCTGCAGGGTATGGAAATTACGAGTAAAGTGTGCCAATACATGAGAGCGTTTTTAATGGCCGATATATCCGTGGGAGCTGAAATGAAAGCGCAACGTAAATTATTCATATGCCCTTGAGTACAGAAATGAAAATTGGGAAAGGTAGAGTGGATTTTTAAGAGAAGTACAAGAAGGTCGATATTCTTTACGATATACGGGGAAGGCCGTGAAAAGCTAGGACAAAGGATGAGAGATACACATTTGGCCTACTGCAGTGCGCTGTCGCAGGTTCATGTGGCCCGTCTTGAAGAGTAATGTACCAGAAGAGCAGGCCCGTATCCAGGATTTTGGTTCGGGGGGTTACAGCCCTGTACCACACCAAAATTCTGGTTTTGGGGGGGAAGTGGGGGGTAGTAGTTGGTTAAAGTTAATAAAAATCTTTGTAACGCAAACAAAACAGGAAGACAGTAATACTATATTTCTTACATAACATATACAATCTAATTACTGTGACTTCAATATATGTGAAAAACATAATGTATACAGTATTGATATCCCATCGACGTTTAGCCTGCCCCTTTAACAAGTCTGTGTCCACCGTACGAAGCGAAAGTTCGTTCGGTTTCATCGAAGTTGCAATGTCTTTGGGGTGTTTCCCTCCGCTACTACTTGGAGGAGTCTACATTAGCGGCACTAAATTTAAATAAGATTAACGTCTTGAAACTTTGAATAGCTAATAAAGTTTGAATTTTATATTTTTAATAAAATATAATTAGAATATATTGGGTTGGTCAGTAAGGGCGAACCGACTTTTACCCCAAATTTGAAATTTAATTTCTCTGTGCGTACCGAAGTTTAGTCAACGGTGTATGCATCATTTTGTTTGGTGACTCTAGCCCAACGATTGGGTGGATAACATATTCTATTCTCGAATAACGTGTTCTATTTTTGTTAAAAAAACTGATCGAGGGTTTTTTTATGGCCTCCAGATTTGCGATTTTTTTTCATGAAGAAATTTTGTTGAGAGCGGAAAAGATTGCAGTCTTATGAAGTAATGTAAGGACTGCAATGAGGTTGCTATTAGAACATCCCAAAATGTATCCTAATTTTCATTCTGAAATAACTAGCATGCAATATATTGCTTAGGTAGTGCAGAAGCCGCATAATAAACTTAGAAAACTAAAACTAGTTCAATTTTTGTGCGTAAAAACAAGTTATGAAGCTCTTCAATATTGAAAGGACTATTTACATAGTAAAATTTTTAATAATTTGTGCTATTTATTGTTCTACTTTTCTCATAGGTAAATTATTTTGAAAATAAGTAAGAGTTAGTTAACAATATCAATATCGAAACACAAATGAAGTAATTTTCGGAAATTAATGTCAACTACAAAGCTTTTTTATCATTAAAAGAAGTTTTAAAGTATAAAGCAGACGGTAATCTATTTTCTATTTTTTTTCGTAAGGAAATAATGAAGAATACATGTAGAAGCGAGTTATTAAAATCAATTTATGAAACTAAAATAGATTAATTTCCGATATTCATTAAGCTACAAGGCTATCTACAATACATAACTGGAAAGACTAACTCACAAAACGAAATCGAGCCGGCGATTTTTCTTTGCCGCGAAAACATCTAGAACTTCTTCAGAACTAACCTCAATTTCCCTATGAATTGAAAGGAGAGCTAAGCCTGTTAATTTTTCTTCACCCACTGTGCTCCTTAACCAGGTTTTTAGCCTTTTTAAACTCGAGAAGCTCCTTTCAGCTGTCGCAGTGCTAACTGGCCATGTTGCGACGACACTCAGTAAGAGATTAACATTTGGGAAAAATCTGAATTGCATGCTTAAATGCGGACAGCGCAAAAGAAGGCCTATCTTCTTGTAAAGACTTCTCCCACTTCACTTTCCAGAGCATAAGCTCTTGCTTTAAACAATCTGTCTCATGAAGGAGATCTCCGTAGGTTTCAATCAAAAAGTTAGTGTCTAATTGTTCTATATCTTTTGTGACGACTCTAGAAGGAATTAAATAGAAGGAATTAAAAATTTTAAAAAATATTCGATTTCATCATAATCGTTGCATATTTTGCGGTAATTTTTCGACCAAAATTTCGAAATGAATAAGAATTAAAATCTAATGTGGAGAAATCTTCGAAATTCAGAATTTCGAAAAAAAGAAGACTTTGTAAATTATTTTTTACTTTTTCCGAGAATATCCCTTTGTAAGACTAGGGATTATCGACTAAGACTTTACTGTCAAGATGACTTCGTGAAACATTGAGAGGTAAATGCAAAATCCTCCACTCAAGTTTCCATGTAGGTTAATGGTCTATAAGAGAAGGACATAGAGTATGACAAGAGTACACAGTGGCCTTGATACCAATGAAGGACAAAACTACGATGCCCAATCGTGTCCACCTTTTTTCTAAACATTCACATACTGTATATTAACATATGAACGTCGATTGTCCTTCGGGCTTGTGTGAATGTCTATTTTGGATAAGCGAATAACTGCAGATTCAAGTGAAAAATTACTAGTTATAAATACAATACTTTCACGAAAATATTTAGAGGAATAATGGAACAGACTTGAACGCATTTGCGAGAATAGAGCAGTATTTCAAAGCGATACATTGTAATTATTGTACACTGCGATACGTTGTAAATAGTTTCGCTAAATCATGTTTATTCTTAGCGTAATGAGGTCCGGAATGTAAAGATATATCATTGTGAACTTTTTCTGTTCGCAGTAATTGGAGTGTCTACCATACAGAATATTTATTTCTTCCCACACACGCAGACTCCTCACACTTTTGGGTGCCGGTAAACCGCACAAGTGAGGAAGTTCTGTACAGTGCAGTAATTAGGACCTGTAGTTATCATTAAGTTTTCTTGAGTGGCTTATTGATTTTAAGAGGCATAAATTTCCTTTCAAGGGGAGTTGGGAATCCATACAGATTTCGTCTTTTTTAGCACGTGATAAATACGACATTTTGCTGTTCAAGCTGATTATGTAATTTTGCTTAAGACTCTTTTATTATAGAAATATTTCTCTTACACAGTATAATGAATGAATTGAGAATAAATTAATTGAGGAATTGAGAATGAATTGAGGTACAGTCCTCATTTGAAACCGACTAGAGGCGGATCAATCGTAGCCATCAACGGTTTTTCATATTTCACTTGGTGCGGAAATCAGCCTATCGGCCGAAATTAGTAGGCTATTCAGTAGAAGGAGAAAAACCGCAACTATCCGACGAGCTACTGTCTCTTTGGGAATAAGAAAAAGAAATCACAGTAAACTATCACTAATCACAGAAAATGTGTTACAATCGACTTAGTATTGGGTCAAAAGTAAATCCAAATTGACATGTGTTTCTCATAAATTAAACAACCAGTCAAACTTTTATTGAAAGTCCAGTCAACGTATAAGCGGTTCTAGCACTCTCTTTGTTAAAGAAACATACCTTATTACGTGCCAAGTTTTCTTTTAAGGAAATGCAGCCCTGCTAAAAGATTCCAAGCTACTTTTTAGAAATAAAAAGCACGCTGCACTGCGCAGCGTTGCCGTTGCGTCACTTTTGAGTAAAAAGCTTTTGTTACATTCGTTTCACAGCTTCGCTCTTCGCTTTTTGTGTCTGGTATAAAAATATTCTAGAGCTAGGTAAATAAACTTCGCACGTATTGTTCTGTCTCTTATGCCTCACTTCGGAACTGTTTTCTTACAACATTTTGGTGGTCGTAAAACACACACAATGAAAACAATAGAACGTATTTCTCAAAAGACACGGAGCAAAGTAGGATTTATGTTATTTTCTCACGTAATCTGTTTTATTTTTTCGAGATTCTTTAAAGTAATTTGTGTTATTCTTCCCTTGAGTAAACTTTTTACAACTTCAAATAGCTCAAAGGTTCTTTTTTTACGATTGATTCGCGCTTCAGCTGGCCCGACTCAGTAGTTTCCAGTCTCAAAGTTAAGAGAATTTATGAGCGAACTTGCGTGTTTTATTTCTTTATTTTCACGTTTTCACATTTTCTTCTTATTGTATCTAGAGAGAAATGCAAGACAAATACTAATAATAACTTCTAAGAACTTTTATTTTTAAGTACTGTACATATTCTATTGCATAAAATAACGTGAACATGTTAATTCTAAACTTGAAGTCGTACTTTACCACCTGTCGTTTCTATTATCAACTAACTGGTAAGTCAATCAGTTGATAACAAATGCATCCTTAGATGGCGTAAAGTGTATTCGTCCGCAACGAAGTTAAGGTTTTTGCTATCATCACTAGGTGGCGGTAACTATCATAGCGGCGTGCATTGTGTAAAAAGTCAAGCAATCAGTCGCCTAGTGAGTCTGTAAACATTAAAGTTTTTCTTTGAAAAATTGCACCGGTTTTGCGTCAAACACTGAGTAAACATACGTGCTGTGTCTCCCTTATTATATTACTTACTTTGTAATTAACTTAAGTAATCAAAAGTAATTGTTTTAGACGTTTTCTTACCGTACTCTTCCTTAAGGATGTTTTCGTAAAATTGTTTTTAGCCATCATAAGTTGCAACTTAGTGTTACTCTATTTAGAAAGTTTGTAGTGTTTTGACTTCATTCCACCTGCTTACGCGTTACCTGAAAATTAAGTTCTCCCTTAACTTTGACAATGTGTATCCTCCCTCATAGGAAATGATTTTAATCTAATATTTTGGACGTATTACAGGTGTATAATGTCTTTCCACCGACCTCCAATTATGCCAGGGATGCCCCCGGGCTACATGCACAGTAGTATTCAAATATTTCCTCCAGTTCAAATTTTAAATGCATAGTACGTGAAAACATGTGTACTAATTTCTTAATTCCGTTTATGTTGCAGACCCTGGGATGCCTGGGATGATGCCACCAGTAAGATTCAATAATTCAACATGTCCTTTTTTATTTTAATTTATTTTTGTACTTAGGTAATGGTTGGAGCACCGCCCATGCCTTACAGAGGACCACCACCCATGGCTCCTCCCCCAACAGGAGGCAATTTTCCTCCTCAATCTCATGCTCCAATGAGAGGACCCCCTCCACGAGCGTCGCATTCTGTCTCAGTGGTTCATTTACGCTCTCAAGAAGCTCAAGGACCCTCCACAACAGTCTTTGTGGGCAATATTTCAGAATACGCCCCTGACGCCATGGTCCGGCTTTTGTTGGCCGCTTGCGGCCATGTTTTATCTTGGAAACGAGTTCAAGGAGCATCAGGCATGCTTCAGGGTAATTAAATCCTACAAAACTCAGTTTTGCGTTTCGCTCTTATGTCGGAAAGCTTTAACTTGATCATTTTATTTTTTTATAAATACGAGAAAAACTTAATTACAATGTATAATTGTATAGCCTTTGGGTTTTGCGAGTTCAGTAATCCTGACGGAGCCTTGCGAAGCATTCGTCTGTTGCACGATTTTGAGATCGCGGAGAAGAAATTGGTGGTAAAAGTGGACGCGAAGACGAAAGTGAGTCTGGACGAGTACAAGCGCCAGAAGCTGCGCTCCAAAGGCTCCATTGTAGAAGAGAGCAAAGTGATTGATGACAAAGATAACTCGTACTTGTCCGAAGCTATGAAAGTGGACGACGAAATAACACGAGAGCGTATTAACCAAGTGGTACAAGAGCACGAAGGCGAGATTAAGGCTGCAGCGGCTCGCGAAGCGGCACGAAAAGAAGTCATGGACAATATCAAAGCCCGCAAAGAGGAAGATAAACACGTAAGACATATGTTAATCTTAAAATGTAAATTCCGCTGTCCTTTTCAAGTAACTTGTAGATTTATTGTGGATTTACCATAGTTCGTCAGATCGTTGTTTCAGCAGAATAATTCATGACAAAAACAGGAATTCTTGCTAAAGAAAGAATTCAGCTTTTCTATAAGCTATAAATAACCTATAAATTAGTTCTAGCAGTGATTGTGTTGTTAAAAGGCTTCGTACTACTGAGCAAATCTGATTTTAACGTATGAATAGAGACGCAGTTGTTTCGAGAGCCGCTCGTAAGTTGCGAACTCTTTCCAAACGACGTGTAAGATGAAGTCAGTTTTTTAGTTAGTAACTTTTGTTAAATTTTTTTTTATACTAACGTTAAGGTTTCGAGTAGTACGTCACGAGTGTGCCCACAATAAAACCAAAACACTGACCGATTATTATTATTTTTTCCCATACATTTTACAACAATACGCCGCGGACAATGATTGTAACCCAAATTAGTTGACCTCTCTTCTGACTTAAGATTTGCATTGTAATTACCGAAAATGTACGCATTTACAATTTGACATCAGTTAACCACTAAAGGCTAAGAAAGTTTCTTCGAGAACAATGTCCAGTGCGAGCTGAAGGCAAGATCTAGTTTTAGAGTACCTATCTGTATGACATGTTATCGTTAAAAATTTGTGCATTTTCGACATGAAATTGTTTGAATTGTTCGAGATGCGTTGTAAGTTAGTTTTTAATTGGGTTTGAAATTAATATTATTCCTTTCTTAGAGTCTTGACAAAATTACTATGGAGGAAGGCAAGAAAGACCTCATTTCGCGAGAAATCGACAAATTCCGTGAAATTATGAAGGTAATGATGCTGCTTTTTTACTCATGGCTGTACTTGACATGTTTTTTGTTACGCAGAAACAAGAGGAAGAGCGAGAGGTAGATAAGAAGAAGCGGGAAAAGGACCGCGAAGAGCGTGAGAAGCAACGCGAACGGGACGAACAGCGACAGAAAGAGCGAGAAGAACGGGAGCGGGAACGTGCCGCTGAGCGCGATCGTCACAGAGATCGGCACCGTGATAGAAGCGACCGGGGGGATCGGGGTCGCGATTCACGCGATTCTCGAGAAAATCGGGATAGTCGAAGGTCGCCGTCTCCAAGAAATCGATCCCCGAAAAGTAATACACCTGACAGTCGAAGCGGAAGAGGAAGACCGCCCCTTCAACCTGCGACACGTGCCCGGAGCCGGTAAAACTATTATCCAGGAATAACTGTTCGATTTCCTGTACCAAACGTAATTATGGATTTGTTTTCTATTTTAGGTCTAAAGATCAGTCACCTGAAATTGTTACGGTGAAGAAGACAGAAGTGGATTTCCTGAAGGAACGAGAAATTGAAGAAGAAGCCAAAGAGCGAAAGAAGAACGAAAAAAGAGCGCGGGAGAAAGAAACGGCCTATCAGGAACGCCTTCGTGAATGGGAAGCGAGAGAGCGGAAAAAGACGAAGGAATATGCACGGCATCAGGATAAAGAAGAAGAAAAGAAAGCCAACCTAGCCAAAGACGCTAAGAAATTGAAGCAATTTCTCGAAGACTATGATGACGACCGCGACGATGTAAAATACTACAAGTAAAATTGTCTTGAATATTCAAACCTTATTTAGTGCACTTTGACTCGTCAACTTATTGGAACTTACTCTTTGTCTTTTCTTTTTTTTTCTTTTTTTCAGGGGCAGAGAATTGGAAAAACGAAGAACGGAACGTGAGAAAGAGAAAGAAGCAGACGACAAGGACAGGCAACGAGAGAAGGACGAATTGGAGGCTTTGAAAGCCAAAATTTTTTCACAAGGATTAGACGATCCTTCAGCTGCATTCGAAAAAGTTTGTTGACAGTTTGGTACATTATTTGTCTAGTGAGTCTTAGCTTTATCTTTAAGTGTCACAAGGGCGAAAGTTGCAACTGATTCAAAGATTTTTGTGTGTGTTGGCAGTATTGTCTGTGGGTTGTAATGTAGGTGGGTTTTGGATAAGTCTCTTGTTTAATTTTTTCAGTTTATTTTTTAATTTTTGCGGAATTATGTTAAAAGATACTCTGTTTACAAAAACAGGCCAAGGAAGAGCGAGAAGCGCAGTATAAGCCACTACTACCCCTCACTATTTATGACCATTCCAAGCCTATCGACGTCTCATCGTCTTCGTCGAGAGAAGCGTCACCTATGAGGGATAATGCGTCCCCGGACCTCGAGGATACCAACGCACAGCTTGCGCCACCAAGCTCAAACCACTCAGCTTCAGGCGGTGATGTCAGTATGGACCTAGAAGACGAATCGACGTCCCGGTCATGGAGCCCAGGTCAAGGGTTAACGTCACCAGCCAATTCGGCGGAAAGTTCACCGAAAATTTCGATTAACCTCGGCTCGGCGTCCTTGTCTTCATCGAATATGTCGAGTTCTTCTGTGACATCCAAAACGGGTCAGACTTTCTTTTCGCTAATTTATATTCTGTTTTTCTAAGCAAAAAAGTATTCGTTTCTAATGGATTTAGTATCTTTTCAGCTTTGTGTTTGTTTTTACTGAATAAAAATGTTCGTTTTAGAAGCTGCTGGCTCACCTGTCATGTCAAGCAATAGCAAGAAAAAGAGGCTAGACGTCAGAGACGTCTTTAATACGGATGACGACGACAGCAGCGGACCTAAGAAAAGGAAACTCATTCGTATAGGTAAATTTGTTATAGTTTTCTTTTAAGTTTTCTCGTTGCCATTTAGCCGTTAAACTTTATTATCCCTTATAAAAAAGAAATATTAATTAGGTAAGATTTGTGATTAGTTGAATGAGTACGTCTGTTTGTTGTGACGAAGATATTAATATTGTGGGCAAAGACTAAGTCATATTGTGTGACCAAGATTATTGTATTGTATATTAGAATAGTATATTAGTTTGAAAACATATATATTATCAGTACTGAAATTAACCGTAACCTTTGTTTTTGCTTTAGATGAGGACGATGAAAAGAGCAGAGAAGACAAAAGATCAATGGAAGAGAAACGGAAACACATTAAGTCAGTTATTGACCAAATTCCTACAGACAAAGAAGCCTTGTTCAAGTATCCTATTGAATGGGCTGTTGTTGATGCGGTAAATTTATTCGTGAAATTTTAAATCAAGTTAAGATGTTAAAATGTGTTGTGTGGAATGTTTAGGCACTGATGGAGAAAAGGATCCGGCCTTGGATTAATAAGAAAATCGTTGAATATATCGGTGAACCTGAGCCGACGTTAGTCGAATTTATTTGCTCCAAAGTTTTATTGGGATCGGACGCCCAGAGTATCGTCAACGACGTTCAGATGGTAAAAAATTAAGTTTTAAAACTTTTTTGCATAAATGCATTGTCAGTGTTTTCGTGCAGTAATTAATCTAAAAGTACACAAAAGCATCAAGATTCGTAGAAAATTTAAGTAAATAACCTCGATCCGTGTATTACAATAGCTGAAAGTAATTCGTAGCAAAATTGCAACTCAGAAAGTAAACGTTCATTACACGACAGATTGTTGCGCAAATTAAAAAATCAAACAACATTTTTAAGTTCTTTTTCAAGTTTTTTTTCCTGTACTGTATAGCACAAAAATTATTAGTTTCATTGAACACTTGCATGAAAAAGCTTTTATTCCCTAATATTTTTGTTCGCCAGAACTGTTAGTACAATTTAACCTTATGTGGTTGATAGATTTGTGTATATCAGTTTTTAAGCACTTACGTATGCTAATAATTTACTTTCGTAGGTTTTGGATGAAGAAGCAGAAGTCTTCGTTGTGAAGATGTGGCGGCTACTAATTTACGAAATTGAGGCCAAGAAGTTGGGTTTGATGAAATCTTGAATATTATTTTGTAAGCCTAGAAGTACACACAAACTAAGATACCGCCTCGAAATGTGTGCTGACTTACTTTGTTACGTTTTATCAAAATGTTGTCGAACAGTAAGAGGTTAGATTTATGAGGAGAATGAAATCCCAGAATCCCTCTGTGATTTAATGTTCTGGCCTGCAATGGAAGGTGAGCGAGTTCAAGGTGCAAGTGAATTTTGTTTTGTTTTTACAAAAGAAACAGTGGCCGCCTTTATTTGGGGGAAAAATTAGCGATTTGCGGTTGCTGAAAAGCCATAATTAAAACAAACGCCGTTACAGAACAGTACATCTTTTCACTACAGTTTTATCTTTACTTATACACTTCATAGAACCTACCGGGAAACTTAATTAAAGTCATACCTGATTTCAGTATTTAAACCGTCGCTGGAGTTACGAAGTTGAGAGTATCTGTTGGAAGTAGAAATTTTGCTCGAGTACTAAAAGCGGACAATAATAGTCATAAGTAGTGTTTTGAGTAAAAGAAAGTTTTAATACATTGTCATTTTTTATAATTTCAGCCTATCGTGTATTAACCTTGCGCCTTGAAAGTGGACACGTTATTAGCTTTTATCTCAGTGTTTCCGAATATTATGAAATCGTTTTATGATTCTTTATGTGTTTAAGCCTGCAGTGAAATGCATTGGTAACGACTCCGTTAATTTACCAAGGTTCCTGTCAAAATATGCTGCATTTGATTCGAAGAAACGCTTTCAAACCCTTTGCCGAGGGTTTTCTTTTTCACGCCTAGTGAGGGAGAGTATTAGCTTGCATTCTTCTTCCATCGTTGTTGACGTTCAAGAGTACATCTGTGGTGTTTTTCCGGCTACTTCTGAAAAACAAGTGAATATTTGGCTCTCGTTAGTAAGTGACTAACAATATGAACAAATTAACTTGTTTCCCTAACAAAATATTTATTGTTGAACACTATTACGTAGCTTGACATCAGTTCTTGTTTTTTCTTTCACTTTCTATGATCGGTGTAAGTTTTGCTAAATTTTGTCATTTGCCTTCACAGATTTCCAGAGCTTGAGAAAGTTATTTCCGTACTGTTACTGGGTCAAGCATATAACGTACAATGTCTGCAGTTTCGTACCATATAGCCAACTTACTGGAAAAGGTAATTTTTATTAGTTATAAATCGAAATTTCTCCAACTTCGAATTTGTTCGGTAAAACATTATTATATCAGTTGTAATCTATAAAAATATGTAATTTACGTCTTTTTACTCCACTAGTGTAGTTTACTTTACAAATCAAGGTGATCTCAGGTGTAGTTTTTGGTCCTGTAAACCAGAAAGGTCTGTTGTCCGTAGTTCAGGTTCAGTGACATGACCGAGGGTTAAAAGTTTTCTTGATTCAGAAAGATTATAGAACTTAATGGACAGTTCTTCACTCTGCATCTCCACTAATAGTAATGGAGATTTTTAAAACAGGCGCTTTCTTACATAATACTGGCAATCAATTCACTTTATTTATAAGGCACTAGTAACCCAAAATGTAGCTAACCTGGACGGCCAGGCAAATTGCTTGCGCAACTGAATAAAAAATATATGTTATATGTATAAAAAGATTGTTACAATGCTCCTAACGTTAAGACCACTGTATACCGTCCGTCTCGTATGGACCATTACATGGAAAACTTGCGTGGACGATTTTGCATTAGCCACTCAATGTTTTCGAAGTAATCTTGACAGTAAATTTTTAATTGATAATCTCTAGAATCTTGTGAAGAGATATCCTTGAAAATAGGCAAAGATAATTTACAATGGTTCAAGGAATTTGTCCGCTTTTTTTCCAAAATTCTGAATGCCGAAAATTTCTCCACGTTACATTCTAGGTATTATTACTTTTAAGATGTTAGTTGAAAGATTATCGAAAAATATCCAACAGTTATTGAGAAATCGTCCACGAAATTTTCTCGTTTGTCCCATTTAATGTAAAATAAGTAAAAACGTATACAGTGGCCTTAAACAGTAATAAACTTGGAACAAACCTTAAGGGAATGAAAATCCGCCACTTCCAGACCCGAAAAGTCCAATGAGATCTCTAGAGAATGTTAGGACCATCTTTCAATCAAAGAATGTGCAGCCACTAGAGTTCGGTTGAAATATTTAAAGCGTATAAATTTCGCGGTTTCTTCTGTGCTGAGTTATTTTTTTCCAACTTTGAATAGAAATGTTAGTAGAGGAATTAAACTGTAACGCTGTCTTGCAACAAGCATTCGTTGACTTTCAACGCAGAGCACAAGTTCAGATGTTTGATCCTATTCGTACCTTACCATACATACCCGAAGTTCATAGTCAATTAAAACTTAAAACTGATAATGGGCTACTGACAAACTCATTTCACATTCCCTACAGATGGCTTCCAGTGACAAAGA
The DNA here is from genome assembly GCA_020615345.1 of Triops cancriformis. NCBI lineage: Eukaryota > Metazoa > Arthropoda > Branchiopoda > Notostraca > Triopsidae > Triops > Triops cancriformis. Next base: position 35,746 of record JAHZNP010000672.1, read on the forward strand.
CTTCCGCTTCATGGCCACCAACGATCTTATGGCCGAACTTCAGAAAGACAGCATCAAACTCGACGACGATTCAGAGCGCAAAGTGGTCAAAATGCTCCTTCGGCTCCTCGAAGATAAGAACGGAGAAGTCCAGAACCTCGCTGTCAAATGCTTGGGCCCTTTAGTCAGCAAAGTCAAAGAGCACCAAGTGGAAACTATCGTCGATTCGCTCTGCAATAACATGACGTCCGACAAGGAGCAACTCCGCGACATTTCTTCCATTGGCCTGAAAACTGTCATCGCCGAGCTGCCCCTCACCGCCTCCACGTTAGCCGCCTCCGTCTGCAAACGCGTTACGGGCCGCCTCAGTACCGCCATCTCCAAACAGGAAGACGTATCAGTCCAATTAGAAGCTTTAGATATCCTGGGCGATCTTCTGTCCCGTTTTGGCAGCCTTTTAGTCGGCTTCCACGCCTCCATTCTTGAAGCCTTACTTCCACAACTCGCTTCGCCCCGATTGGCCGTCCGTAAACGCACCATTATCGCTCTGGGTTACCTCGTTACGTCTTGTCACCACTCATTGTACGTGAAACTCGTCGAGCACCTTATGGAAGGCTTGGCCAAATCGGGGAACACCTCTGCCACACGTACTTACGTCCAAAGTATCGGCGCCATCTGCTGCCAAGCAGGCCATCGCTTCGGCGAGTTTGTGGAGCGCGCTGTTCCTTTAATCGTCCGTTACGTCAAAGTAGAAGATGACGAACTAAGAGAACACTGCTTGCAGGCCTTGAAAGCCTTCATTGAGCGTTGTCATAAGGAAATGGCACCCCATGTCCCCACAATCGTCTCGCTGTGCTTGGAATTCGTCTGTTACGACCCAAATTACAATTACGAGGACGAGGAAGACGACGGCTCCGGGGAAGAGGGCGGGATGGAGACGGAGAATGACGACAATGAGGACGATGACTCGGACGAGTACTCAGATGACGACGATATGAGCTGGAAAGTTCGCCGCGCGGCCGCCAAATGCTTGGAATCGATCATAGCGTCCAGAGCGGACTTGCTGATCGATTTCTACAAAACCGTCTCGCCAGCTTTGATTAACCGGTTTAAGGAACGCGAAGAAAACGTAAAAGCCGACATCTTCCACGCCTACATCGTGCTCTTGAAGCAAACCAAACCGGCATTGGCTCATGGCTCCGAAGCCACGGATCAGGTACAAAGCCCCATGACGTTACTGCAGCAGCAAATTCCGGCAATGGTCAAAGCTTTGCATAAGCAGCTCAAGGAAAAGTCGGTGAAAACGAGACAAGGCTGTCTGGCGCTCTTGACGGAGTTGATACATGTTTGTCCGGGTTGTTTGACGAACCACGTACCGGCGTTGGTACCAGGGATTTTATTTTCTTTAACAGAAAAGAACGCGGCGTCGAATATGAAGATTGATACGTTGTCGTTTCTTCATACGTTGCTGGCAACGCATCCGGCGACCGTTTTTCATCCGCACATCAGGGCGCTGATGCCGCCCTTACTGGCCGCCGTAGGCGATCCGTTCTACAAAATTACGTCCGAAGGGTTGTTGGTCCTCCAACAAGTGGTCAAGGTGGTCCGGCCGTTGGATGTACCGGCCAGTTTTGATTTCACTCCCTTCACGGCCGATTTGTACAGTTGCACTTTAAAGCGCTTGAAGGCGGCGGATATTGACCAAGAAGTGAAAGAAAGGGCGATTGCCTGTATGGGACAGATCATCAGTCATTTGGGCGACCATTTGCAAAATGAGTTGGGTACTTGTTTGCCGATATTCTTAGACCGGCTCAGGAATGAAATTACGAGGCTCACAACCGTCAAAGCGTTAACGAAAATTGCCTCTTCGCCGTTGAAAGTGGATTTGAGACCCTTGTTGGCAGACGCGTTGCCTATTTTGGCGGGATTTCTGAGGAAGAATCAAAGAGCACTCAAGTTGAGCACGTTGGCATTATTGGAAACACTGGTCAAAAATTATAACACGGCCATTGCCCCGGAAATGTTAACGAAGGTTAGTGTTCTCGATCAGTTACGGTTGAAACAACTACTGACGAAGAAATTCGCGTGGTGTTTGTTTTGTGATTTTAAAATTGTTTTTTTTTCCTTGTGTGACTGATTAGGTTTTGGTGGAACTGCCGCCTTTGTTGTCAGAATCGGATTTGCATATCGCCCAGTTAACTCTGTCTCTACTGACTTCGGTAGCCAAGCTACACCCATATACGTTTCCACCGTTGGCCAGCGCCATTTTACCGGAAGTGATGGCGCTAGTGCGCTCGCCATTACTGCAAGGTAAGTTTGAAATACTTTTTAAAGATAACTGTAAGAAGTTTTACATGCCTTGAATGTGTCATTGTGCATTGTGAGCATAGTTTGAACAGTTGAAGAATTTGTAGTGGGTCTCGAGCCGAATTTGTGCAGTATTTTAACTTTTGAAGCTTGTCTAGCCATTTTGTCTATTGCAAGAACCGCGGGTGTAAGCCACTCCTTTTAAACATGAAGTCAAGCGAAATTCGCGTTTTACGGAAAGCAGTGGCTTAAATTACTTGCTAATTAATAATGTTGTCTTTTAATTTCTTATGAATTATGAAATTCTTGATATCGACTGAGAACGGTTTGCAACGGCGTTTTCGTAATATTCATTTCAAACTTTAATGCCTTAGTTAGTAAATGTAAGTCAATTAACGCATGTTTTTCTTTAATTCACGCAGGATCGGCCTTGTCGTCTTTGCTGGAATTTCTGCAAGCATTAGTCGCAGCTCAGCTACCTGGATTAGGTTATCGGGAACTGCTTCCAATGATGGTCTCCATGGTGTCCCAAGGCAGCTTGCATAAACAGGTTTTTACTTTAAGTATATAGCTCGTCTCGTACGTACTAATACTTCTCTTTAGGCGTTCTATTCGTTGGCCCAAAGTGTAGCAGCACTAGCAGTCACCCAAGATCAGGAAGCGCCTCAACTTGTTCGCCAGTTTCTTCAAGATGCTCAAAAGCCTCGTTCGGATGCGCACCATATTTTTGCGTTGTTGGCTATTGGAGAAATTGGCAAACACGTGTGAGTATCTTGTGGTTCTTTGAGTATATCGATAGCTTTTTACTTACTAATTTTTTAATTTTTGTTTTCATATTTTTCTTTTTTCTTCATTTTGATATTTTCTACATTTTTACATTTTCTATATTTTGATATTTTCTTCATTTTTGTATTTAACCTTTTTGAATTTTTCATCATTATGTATTTAATTGTATAGATATGGATACCCGAGTGTATTTTCTCTTTCTTAAACTTAATTTTAGGATAGCCAGTAAAATTTTTCTCACGAATGTTTGGTTAGTTTGTATAGCAACTTTTGACGAAACTTATTGGCACCTCAGCTTTTGCGTACTGCATCGATTAATGTTTGTTTTTATTCTCAGCGATTTGCGGGGTGTTACAGGCGTTTGTGAAGTTATACTTAACTCGTTCACCTCTTCCAACGAAGAAATCAAATCTGCGGCTTCCCACGCACTCGGATCTGTCGCTTTGGGCAATTTACCAGCCTTCTTACCTTTTATTTTGCAACAAATTGAAGCCCAAGCAAAGCGCCAGTACCTTCTGCTTCATTCTCTCAAAGAAGTAATATATGACAATAGTAGATTAAGGAATTGATTTGAATGCTGTATATTTCTGAAAACAGGTTATTGCCTGGGAAACGAGTCACGAAAATGGAGTAGCCAAGTTACAGCCCTTCGTATCCCAGATTTGGGATTTGTTATTTAGGCATTGCCAGTGTCCCGAAGAAGGAACGAGGAATGTTGTCGCAGAATGTTTAGGCAAATTGACACTGAGTGATCCTCAGACTCTTCTTCCCAGATTGAAGGTAGGAAAGATATTGAAAAAACTTGCAAAAAAAGAAAGGGCAAAAGCTTTCCTTTTTTCCAACTTAGGCGGCTTTGGAGAATCCTTCACCTCTAATGAGAACCACGGTTGTAACAGCTGTCAAGTTCACGATTAGCGATCAGCCGAGTCCCATTGACCCATTGTTGAAACCTTGTATGGGCCATTTCTTGTCTGCGTTGCAAGATCCTGACCTCCAAGTACGGCGAGTCGCATTGGTCGCCTTCAATTCGGCAGCCCATAACAAACCCTCCTTAATACGCGACTTGCTGGATTCGCTGTTACCACAGTTGTATAACGAGACGAAAGTTCGGGTACGAAACTTTCTTTCCTTCATTGTTTATGTACAATGTCGGTTTTTCGGGTCAACCCGGTTTTATTCATCTGCTTATATCTATTTAGTAATTTGCTTTCATTTTGCAGAAAGAATTGGTGCGAGAAGTCGAAATGGGTCCATTTAAGCACACTGTAGATGACGGTTTGGATTTGCGCAAAGCCGCTTTTGAGTGCATGTACACGCTTTTGGATTCGTGTTTGGATCGTTTAGACGTTTTTGAGTTTTTATCCCAAGTGGAGGCTGGGTTAAAAGATCACTACGATATCAAGATGTTAACGTATTTGATGTTGGCCCGTTTGGCAGTTTTGTGTCCAGCTGCGGTATTACAGCGTAAGAAAAATAGTTACTTATTTGGTTTTAACTGCAAGAAATAATAATAAAAATGCACGACATAAACGTGTTTTTTTTTAGGATTGGACCGTTTGGTCGAACCACTGCGGGCAACTTGTACTACGAAAGTGAAAGCGTATTCCGTCAAGCAAGAATATGAAAAGCAAGACGAACTGAAACGGTCTGCAATGCGAGCTACGGCAGCATTACTTGCAATCCCGGAATCTGGTAATAAAAATATATATATATTTAACGAAATGTTTATCCCTCGTGAATATTTCCTGATGTACTGTGTCATCTATTTTTGCTTAGACAAAAATCCACAACTGCACGATTTCGTGACGCAAATTAAGACAACACCTGAGCTTCAGACCTTATTTGAGTCCACCCAAAAAGACTCCGCTGCAACTGCGACCGAAGGATCAGCGATGGATCTGAGTTAGGTTAATCTCCTCACTCTCTGAAAGACCCGAGATGCTAGTGGAGATGGGGGGGGGGCGGGAGGGTAACATGCGAAACTATGATGACGTTTTGAGTTTTGTACTTGTATTGTAGCCTCGTACAACACTGTAGTCAAGAGTGAGACTTGATTTCTGTTCGATTGGGGCTTGATTTAAGATTCCTTGCGCATTGGAACGCTTCTAATAAAAAGATTTTCGAAAAAAAAATAACGGATACAATAAAATCTCGCTATAACGAGTCCCCCTGGGAGAAGACAAATTTGTTCGCTATTTGCGAAGTTCAGAAATCGCCCTCCGATGCCTCGAAACGAAATGTGTGCGTTTCCGGTCATTTTCCTTTCTATTAAAGTAATAAAGTTAACAATTGTTAGCCATGTTTTGCAAACAGGAATTTACTTAGAGGAGACGGATTTTTTTTTCATTCTCTTCTGCTTCCAGTATGGCCAAGCCCCCTGTATACGTCCTTCATTACTTATAGACAAATATGAACGGCTGAGAAACCATATGTCATTTTCAGCATGGCTTCAACCAAACCGGCAACAACTTCCCCAACATATTTCGTTAACTTTAGCGTTTCTACGTCTTTAAATAAGTTTTTTATTTAATATACATATTATCTGCTATTTATCTTGTATTTTTCCACCTTTATATGTTCATGTATAGTATATCTTTTGGCTTACTCTATAGAGACGGCCCTATCGTTATAACGAGATTTTACTGAATTTACTGAATCTTTTTCGCTTTTGAATTCTCTGACACTTTTTGAACAAGACAGGTGCAACTGTCGAATAAGCTGGGCAAGTAGATGTTGGAAGTTGTGAACAAGAAAGGAAGCTTTTTGTCAACAGATGGCTGAAGTTAAGTAGACAGGAAAATGCTTGAATTTGAAAATTAACTGAAGAAAAATTGAATGTTTCTATTATTATGTACAACTTATTGGTTCTTTTGTAATGTTGTTTAGTTCTGAAAGAGTTATATAGTTATAGGGTTAGATGAGCTAAATTTTGTTATAATAAGTTAGATTTCGTTAGGTTTTGCTGTAAAGTTGAGATACAATAGAATTACATATGCAATATGTTCAGTAAAGTATACAATATTTCATACAATTTTACCAGCTAAGGAAACAATGATATAGAAAAAAAACACTATCAAAACCTAGATCTTTACAATTTTATGAGCTTAGAAAACAATTATTAAAAAAACACCAACAAACCGTCAACTCGTGCACAAGAGGATATCAAAAGTACAGAAAAGAGTGGCACACGATAAGGGACTTCTCCAGCTAATTATTATAAGTCACTATCCAACGTTATTGATTTTTATCCAAGACATTAAAAAATGAGAAGACTCATAACTAAACAAAGTCCCTTTGGG